>JMFS01087250.1:0-22117 GCA_000699545.1 Podiceps cristatus
ATTGGATATTAGGAAAAATTTCTTCACTAAATGCATTGGAGCATTGGAACAGGCTGCCCAGGGAAGTGGTTGAGTCACCATCCCTGGAAATATTTAAAAGACATGTTGATGTGGCACTTAGGGACATGGTTTAGTGGTGGACTTGGCAGTGCTAGGTTTATGGTTGGACTTGATGATCTTAAAGGTCTATTCCAACCTAAACAATTCTATGATTTTATGATTCTATAACTGATCCATCTATGATTGTTACTAGTTTTGATCCCCTGGAACGTGTAACAATTTAGATAGCAAATTCTTAGCCATTTTTTTTTTTTTTTTTTTTTTTTTGGACGGGGAACTGATTAAAGTAATTGGTACGGTAACACAATAAGAGTGTGGTTTGACTGAGACCAAAATGCAAATCTTTGAGGTCCAAAGCTCTATCCAGTAATCTAATCTCCCATTGCCTTAGATAGATAGATTATATTTCATAGAATCATAGAATCCCTTGGTTGGAAAGGACCTTTAAGATCATCAAGTCCAACCATGCATAAACACTGCTAAACCATGTCCCTAAGCACCTCATCTACCCGTCTCTTGAATACCTCCAGAACCATGGTGACTCAAGCACCTCCCTGGGCAGCCTGTTCCAGTGCCTGACAACCCTTTCAGTAAAGAAATGTTTCCTAATACTCAGTCTAAACCTCCCTTGGTGTAACTTGAAGCCATTTCATAAATTTGCACTTCAAAAAGTAAATTAGTATTGGAAAAAGACTAAACTTTAGAGGAAAATACTAAAAATGTGGAAGGAAGACAGTCAAACTGCATCTTATATTTATAATACAGTGTTGGATTCAGGTAATACACAGTGTTTCCTTGTGTGACAGTGCGGACATATCTGTAAAAAGACAGGGAGATGCATAATGGGAAACAATTTTGGACAGTTTATAAATAGAACAGATGTGTTCTTGGTGTGTTGTGTATTGAGAACACGGGACTTCTCTCTTCCAGCAAGGATGCAAATGAATGTTTTGAAAGCATTGGCTTGGGTTTGGGTGAAAGGGTGTTCAATGAAAAGGTATGCATGTCTATGGAGACCTGCTTTTTGAATTTGCACCATAAAGTTTATGACATGTGAAGCCCATGTCATGTGCAGAAATAACTTTCTCGGTTGGTTTTGTCTATTCGTTGTACCGACTATCTGGGTAGAAGTCAAAGAAAAATGCTGAGGAATGCAGGGACAGGAAGGCTAACGGCTGCCTCAGCCTGCTGCTCCCTCTGTGATCCCAGGTGAGGTTCTCTGAGGGATTGTTGCTGTCTTATTGGACTCTTTTGACTCTGACCTTCAGTGGGATCCCTCTCAAAGGTTTTTCTTTCCCTCACTAAGGGAATTGCTGAAATTTAGGGAATTTTTGGTCTTCAGGGTGAGGTACTGAGGACCCATTGTACTTTCTGTCTATAGAGATTTCTGGTGTTAATAGCAGTAAACTTATCCAGTTGGCGTTGTCTCTGCTGAGAAGGTTTCCTAAACTTTAAGCAGTTCCAAAGAATTTTGGATTGCATTTATATGAGCCTATATTCCCTCCTGTTCCCTGTTACATATGCTAGTTTCCCATCTGTGTTTTTGTTCTTTGAAATCATTGGTGGTGTATACATATCGGAGATGATTCTATACATGGAGGAAACACTCTAAAAGATCTCTTTTTCTGTGGTTATCCTCTGTGGATATACATGTTGGGTTAATAAGCATGAGCACTGAGCTTCATTTCTTTGTTGGATCTTAAGAAGATGTTTCTGGAGAGAAAACTTCTGGAAACAGCCTTTCTGTTTCCACATTCCAGGTATCAGTAGAGTCAGCAGATGGTCCTGTTTAGGTCCTAAGCTGTGAGTATTATTTTGGTGTCCATAACAAAATATGTAATTCTAGCTGGCCCCAACTGAATGCTGGCCCCAAATTCCTGGTCAGCCCGAGAACTCATGTTAGAAGTGAACTGGAGGTAGGTTTTGTAGGTTCAATGTGTGTTACAGTGTTCTGTTGCTGACATCAAGAGCAAGTTAACCTGTCTTTCTATACACAATTCACTTTCTCCTTCTCTCACTGGAGTTTTCTGTACCTTTCAGTATTATTTACTAATAGGGTGGATACTGCTTAATATCTTCAGTTCTGAGCTTCCTTCTTATCTGGGATTTTCAAACTTCAGTCATTTTCCATGAAGCACATTCAGTGAGAAGATGAAAACTTAGTACTTGTTATTGCCACAGCTTTGCTCCTGATAGAACGCAGACAGCTTCATGTGCTCCTGAATATCATCTTTTGAAGAAACTGTTGTGGAATCAGAATCTGGAGAGATGCAGGGCCCTGAAGTTACTAACACCACGCCTCTGGTCTTTTGTGGCCATCTGACCCAGCCTATGAGCAGAGTCAGTCAGAAGCATCTTACGATTTTGTCTAAGCTGATGTATTATGTCTGTTAGTAGTGTGTACTGGCTTGGATTCAGTGCTGTGCCAATGTGACTACAGACCTGGCTCTAATCTGAACCATCCAGAAAACAGAAAGAATGAGCTTTCAATGTACTTCTCATTCGTGTACAGACACCTTAAATATATTTGCACAAAGTAATCATGTCTGTGAATTCTGACTCCTAGATATTGACTGATTTCTGTGGAGTCAAGAATTCATCTTAATTGTGTAAAGAAAGGATTAGGATCAATCAATAAAATATTGTTTTGGGAAGGTTTCACTGTTATCAACAATATCCTTTAGCTATGGGCATATTTCTGTCCATTGTTTTAAGGAATGTAGAAATACTGTAAATGAACAAACTTTTTTTTTTTTTTTTTTTTTTTTAATAATGAATGAATTTGACTGGTACTTTCCTGCAATAAGGTCCAGTAAATAGCCCTCTTTTATAAAAAGAAGTGGAAGATAGCACCAGAAAATGGTTGTAAACTAGTGAAAGTATAAAAAAAAAAAAAAAAAAAAAAGTAGTATGTGGATTGGATGGCTTCAATCTGGTTACCTGTAATCAGTTTAAGAAAAAAAGGCAGAATTTCTACTTTATTTTATCTGAAGTTACAGAATTCTGTCAGTAACTATATTATATATGATAAAAAACACATATGGGAAAACAAACTTAAAGAGAAACATGCAAAAAATAAACTCCAGTTATTAGCTCCATTCTGGTTTATTTCATTTAATTTTGTTGTTTGGGAGAGAGAAACTTGGTCATGACACTGTCTTGCAGCAGTGACTGACTGAAATAAGCTTTTGACTGATGTGAGATTAAAAGTTGTATCAATGCTCTTCAATTAAGAAAATAAATTGTTAGGCTTTGTATTGATGCACTCAGAGTCAGTCCTAAAATGTTGCTCTTTGAGGTGTGTAGGTGGACTGGGGTGTCATGATGGTCATAAAATTTGAGAATAGGACAAAGATGAAGTCAGATGACAAAGAAAGCAGGGGAGCTGGGACTAAGGGGAGATGAGATAGCGCTGTTAGCTGTGCCTCTGCTGATAGCTCCACCCCAAAGTCTGTGTCTCTGTTTCTCTATTTGCAAAGTGGAACAGTGATAGTTAAGATCTACTTAAAATCATGGTGGACTCACTTTGCCTGCTTTTCAAGAACAAACTTTGAGAGGAAAAACACATTCCAGTTTTGGTGGGTTTTTTTTATTATTATTTTTATTTTTATTTTGAAAAAAAATACTACCAGGAGAGAGGAAAAATAGTTATACCTCAGAGATTCATAATGGTCCATCCCTGGTTACTGCAGATAGCCTTCTAGAAAGATTTCTAGATGTTTAGAAAAAGCTCTCTTTCTAGGAGCCTGGGATTAATCATTCATTTATGAACTGTTCAAGGTCAGACTTTCAGTAGTAATCTGCTTAGTAGATTTTCCTGTAGCTGATGCATTTTTAAACCCTGAGAAATGAAGCTGTTGCAACCAGCTAGTGGCCATTTCTACACAACTGCTATAGACTGCAATCTATCTGGAGTATACTTGAACTGTATGTTCTTTCTTGATTTATATTTATTTCTGAGGGATTATTACCTATGAACACATGTGTGTGCACACGTATTCACACTCCTCACAGTCCACAGTGGTTTTTAAATTCAGAAGAAATTTACCATAGATGTGAGGTATTTCAATCTTTGTGAGGTTAGGAGAATAATCAGCTCCGCTGAGAGGAAACTCCTGTTACTAAAGGGTTAGATACTCTTTTCAACCTTTTATTTCTCAACTGAAAACTCAGTGCCTGTGACTGTTCAGGGGGAGCTGAATCAAATGTATACTGAATGTCAGTGGCAAATGTCATACCTGCGTGCAAAGACTGTAAAGAGCGAAGACTTCCTATCACCTCTTAGCTATGGTATAAAAAGTGTCATTATTTATTTAACCCCTCCGTGTTACATTAGAAAGTGGGTTCTAAAACAGTTACATTTGAACCAATTTAAACCAGACCAATATAATTTAATCTGATATATGATGACAAAATGCATGTCTCCTCATGAGATCCACCAAAACTTCTATTTTGTGATAATCTACAGTTAAAATTCTTGCTAACAGCAACAAGCTCTGGAGAAGAGAGAAATGACTGTGAGGAGTTGCCGCAGCTTAGTTCTTCAGTTTTCTTAACTGCAAGGAGAGGTCTTAAAGTACAGTTCAAAAAATTTACTACTCAAATATTTCCTTTGCAATAAACATTTGATTATGGGGAACTAACTAAGAGAACATCTGTTAAATTGTTTTAAATAACTGTATCACTTAATCAAAATAGATCCTCAAGTCGAGTTGTTAAAGCTTAATTTTGGAGGGTTCCAGCATTTGCATCTGCTGAATGATTTATTTCCCTGACATTAGCTGAATATTACAGGGGAAAACACAGTTCGACCTCGGGCAAGCTGGCATGAGACGTGAGACTGTTCCAGGCTGAATTTTCCTTTTTAAATTTTTCATGAAATTCTCTCAGCAGGGCCACTGTTCATCTCTGAAAAGATTTTGAACCTAATAACTGTAACTGCTTCAGTCCAACCATCAGGAAAAAACCCGAAAAACCTACAGCAAAAAAACCCCTCTCCACTGAAAAAACATGCATTTCATCAAAGCTCTCTTCCTGCTTTTACTGCACCATAATAACACTGAATAGGTTTAGGGGCCATCAATTGTAAAATTATCATTTTTCACCAAAGCAGCATTATATTAAATGCTTAATTATTCATTACTAATTCTTGTCATGGTGAAAGATTGGTGCTAGCAATTTTTAAAGCAGTAGGCCTGGCTTTTCTTCCTTGAAGGTTAATGGCTGAGCCCTCGGTTTCATTAGCTTCCCTAAACGTAGCACACCTCATATGTCACAGTTTAGCTTCTTGCTTGCTCTCTTGTCTCTCCCTTAGTGTCTAAATAGTCACGATGCTAAATATTTGGTAGGGTCTGTTTCCTGGCTTTGTTTTGGTGTTTGCATTGGGATAAATGGTTCACCCTGGCGATAAAGACGGGTGGCAGCAAGAGTGAGGTTGGGGGCTTTGTAAGAGATAATCATTCTTGGCTGGACTGAATCGTTCTTGCTGGTGCATTTTTAAAATGGTGGCAGTTAGATTTAAATGGAACAAGACGCACTGAGATTATGAGCAAATTATGCAACCTGCAGAAAGCTATTTACTCATTTGAAATTACATGCATGAAATATTGATGGTGCATTAGTTACACGATGGTGATAAAAGTGGACTGCTTTCAGTCTTGCTGGGTACAAGGCCACAGGATTACAGCCTTAAGCTTTTTCTATGTAAACCTCTGAGTGTTTAAGGTTTGTATTTTGCAGGCCAATTTCAATATAACCTGTAAATACAGTGTGAAGGTTGTTTGGAGTTTTTCAAACCTTAACAACATAAAAAATCCCATGTAACAGAGAGATCATTCATTTCACTGATGTGGAGAAGGGATGTATTTTTACTATGGCTAGAAGAAAATGCTCCACTTTTTGTTTTCTTACTGCTGTCCTTATGCACCCTTAGAAGTAAGGAGTTTTGAACATAGGATTTGGTCTGCTGTATTTTATGCACTTTTTCTTTTTGACCTCTTCTCTACTTCTTTTAAAAAAAACAAGGTAAGCCTGAGTAACTACACTGAATACAACATCTATATTAAAGTCTAAAGAACTAAGTCACTAAAAATACAGGAAGGACAACGCAGACCTAATGGTATTATTTCCATCTACTTTGCCATCACTGCTAGAGTAATTTCCTTGCTAACCAATAGGCTGCAGAGTAGTTTGCTTGATTTCTGAACCTACCAGAGCTTTCTGCTTAGCAGTTTTTCCAGCCTGTGCCCACTCCACTAAAGCTGAATGGCTGGCATCTTATACGTGATGCTAATTACTGAACTTGATTCCTATAAATAAAGCTATCACTGTATAAATAATGAATTTTGAACCTATCTATACATGTGCTAGTGTTCTATAAATATAAACATGGTAATTTTCAGCAAAGCTATTCAGTGCACTTTAAAGGAGATAAATAATTAATATGGATTCCATTTTGTTATTAAAGAGGCACTGTCAAGATAAAAATCATTACAGTTTTTAACAAAATACCCTGATTGCTAGTAGTCAGATTGACAAATGAAACCAGAATTATTTGAAACATTTAGTTCAGGCCTCACCTTTACTATCTCTATTAATACCCACCCTTTATAGACAATGATGGAAAAAGAATATCTGACCAGAGAGCAGATGGAGGCCCAGAATTGCCATTCTTTTTTTGCTGTCTGTGTGCTTTTCACTCAACCTGGAAAGGAAAGTAATTGTTAGTTTTCCTAGTTTCTAAATTTAATTTGTGGTTACGGGCAGGATTATCTTTCCCTTGCTTCCCCTACTCTCTTATCCTAAAAAATATGCTAAAAGTTTAAAGTACCTTAATCCCTTACAGTTATAAGATTAGGGACCAGAATGCCGTAGCATGCCCTTTTCAGGAATGTCTTTTTCTGTAGCCTACCAAAACTGGTGAACAGTCCAGTAGTGCTCACATTTTATAGCTAATAGACAGTTTCTTGGAGCTGCAGAAGAAGTATATGTAACAGAATTTTTTCAACGCAGATTTGTTTCAATGAGTGACACCGGGAGCAGAGAAACCATTCAAAAAGACTCAGGTTTTCCATTGACTAGCAAGGTCTAGTGCTGAAATCAAGCTCCCAGTGACTTTCAGATAGGTGCATGAAAATTGCAACGTTATAGTAATCAGCAAGAGTCATGTTCACCAGGACAGTGCAGCTTCTGGAGCTGGGAGATTTGGATTAGGGGTTCCATGACAGTTCTTAACTCTGTGCTGGGACCTTGCTTGTTCAGCAGAAGGGCTAACTCTAGTTTCTCCTTCCTGACTATGTACAATGTCACTGGCTCAGGTTTTTTGGACCTGGACATTCCTGGCCCAAAGTGTTGCTGCCTCTTACAAAAGGTGGAAGACCAAATGGAAGAAGCCTGTTGGAGGCTGCCAGCTGGACCCTGCTGCTTTATGGCATCTAACACGATAACACTTACGGGCTACACTTTCCTCAAGCCACTTCTCCCTTAACTCTTTGGCAAAACTTTTTATCTAGGTTTTATATGAAGATGACCAGGTAATGTCTGGATTTGTAACATCATTGCTTAATTTTTTGTTTCTTATTGTACTTTTAAAAAATGCCCTATCTTCTTACTAGTATTTGGTTCTACATTAGCAGAGCATCGGCACAGATGATGTAATGAACACCTTTTCCATGAAAGCATAAGTATTTTTATTGTATTTCATTTTTAACTTAATATAAAATATCCCTGTTTGTTTCAGCTAGCCTGCAAAAAAAAAAAAAGTGTTAGAAAACATTCTTCAGAGAAGTTTATGGGAGAAAACAGAAACTACATTTAAGAAACCACCTGCTAAGTTCATAATTTATAAAAATATTTGGAAGATAAATTAAGAAGGAGAGAAGACAAAATAATTATTACTGCATCTGCAGAGTTTGTTATTTATTTAACAGCTATTAATGATAAAACAATTATTTATCATTCTGATCTTAACTCCTTTGCTGTTTATTCTACAAAGAAATGGTAGAAGGGGCTGAGGAGAGCAAATGATGATTAACAGCATCCTTCTACTGCAGCAGAACTCAGAGCGTGTTGTTGGCCCAGCCATGTTTCCTGCTTTTGCCCCAGCCATGTTTCCTGATGAAGTTTGCCCATAACTGTTTCCTTTTGCTTATCTTTCTTTGGGAACATTTATGCTCATATGTTTATTATTCACATTGTGACAGCTAAGCTGAATTGAAATACAGAAGTAACCTTAGTCTCTTCTACATGTGCAGGCCAAAAACCTAAACCTCCCTCCCCACACTCTACATATTTTCTTCTAAGCACTTGGAAATAAGGAATCTGGACAAAATGTTTAGGCTCTTTTTGAGCTTTTAAATTAAGCATAAACTATGTCCTTTCAGTGTGTCATGTTTTCTCCACCTGTGAAGGTTAGGTCACATCACATAGGAGTCAGTAATCTTACAGCAGCATTGCCTGCTGGCTTTGTTAGTTGTTTAGCTCAAACATACATGAAGTACTAGTGGATCTCAAGGGTAGTCTGTGCCTCTGAGAGCCTTGTGAAGGGTTTAGGAGCTAAGAATAGCTTCAGGATTGTAGGAACTAGGAGGTAGGGACTACATACTAGGACCAATATTCAGTTTATATTCAGAAATGCTTTAGACGCTACTAAGGTTAGCTACTGTACAGGCTGCTAGGTTGTTCCCACTTACTCTCTGGGGAAATTTGAGTGCAGGCTGAAAGAGCAGGTTCCAGTCCCAGAAGAGTATTTGTGCATTAGCAGAGCTGCTCAGCTCAACTGGAGTAACATCACGGTGCAGCTACACTGCTCTCGGTATGCACTGTGGCTGGTTGGCATATCTCTGCGTTGCACTGCACATTATCTAGTGTAAGTGTGCCCTAAAGGAGGTAAGGGAGGGCCTTTTCCCTCTAGCATAATTTTGCTTCATTCAGGAGAGTCAAATAGTACATTATGGCTGTGAAGATTAGGAACTCAGAATATTAAGTGAATGAACTTCATTTGCTACATTACCGTCCACACTTGATAAGTATCTAGTAGTATATATGAGGAAATAGAAGTGTGAGTACCATGAGTCTCTGGAGCTATTCCAGACGTAATATTTTTGCTAGTAAATTCCTTTCCCAGCAGCTTTTTACCTCATGGATGATCTACATTTTCTTTTTTCTTCCTGAATTGGCTTAATCTGTCCTTTTAGATAAAATTGAATATCATATTTAATACTAATATGCAGCCTTGCTAAATCTCATGTTCTGAATGTTTAATTATTTTGCATGTAGAACATAATTAGCCATTTGTTTCCCAAACAGTTTTCATTAGAGGTTCCAAATGAATAAGTAAATGGCATTAACACCATCCTGACACAATTATTCTCTCACAGGAACATTGTATCATGTAAACTAGTTTCACATTGGCACGGAAAAAACAAACTCATTCTATTGTGCTGAATTCATGTTCCTTTTTAAGAGTGTATCTGCAGGCAGTCAGCACACTGCATTGAATGCTATGAAGAGTAAGGAAGTTACATGTATTCTTTTCCTAATGATCATGGAACAGGCTGCCCAGGGAAGTGGTTGAATCTCCATCCCTAAAGGTGTTCAAAGAACGGATAGATGCGGTGCTTGAGGGCATGGTATAGATGGACTTGGCAGTGATGGGTTAACGGTTGGACTCGATGACCTTAAGGGTCTTTTCCAACCTTGACAATCCTATGATCCTATGTTCATCTCTATCTGTCTGTGTCCTTTCATCTTGCCTGAATGCATAGGCCAAGATTACAAGAACTGGAGCAATGAAAATAATTCAGTGTTTTCGTAGAGTATTACAAGTTTACTTGCAAGCATGATAGGGGAATTAATAAGTGGGAAGTGTCCCTCAGTTTGGTCAGGGTGAATTTGTTATGGCCAAACACTGTCCTTCCCAGTGCAACCTTCTTGAAAACCTACATTAAGACCTCAGAAATCCTCAGAAATCCTCAGTTACCTTCAAAGAAGGAAGTCAAAGGGAGGATTCAGTGAGGTTTTTGATAAACTTCTGGAGGAATTTTTGAAAGAATGTTTCTTCATTGGAAAATTCTGCTTTGTCAAAACTGAAATTTTTTTGAGATGTGCTACTTCTGAGAACATTATTTGGGAAATGGCTTTGTTCATGGCAAGTCATGTTTGAGATATCACATCAGAGCAAAATAGATCAAATCCATTTAATAACCAAATTATGAAGAAAATGTACCTGAAAGGAACAGCTATGTGCAGGATACTGATTGTGCATGATCTTTCAGCTTCTGAGAAGAAGGGAAGCACATGTAAGTACTTGTGCTTGAAATACCCACACATATCATCCCGGTGACATTTGGGAAGAAGGGAAGATAATATCCAAATGCTCAGGAAATAAATATAAAGTTCTGCTTCTTTTATGGCCTCTGAGAGAGAAATGAAACCTGAGCAAAGCAAACCCTCCACTTCTGAGATTCTGTTGACTCAGAATTTTTTGCTATAATGTGAAATGTTTGTATTGGAAAAGACTTTTACTTCACAGTGATCTCAGGCTTATTTAAAACCCATTCAATCTAATGGAGACTAAGTGGCCACTGATTTCTGAGCTTTTTGGATTTGAACCCTTAGAGATAGATATTTGAAGAGAGGTTACAAAACGATGTTGTATGCAAGACACTTGGAGCACTTTTACAATAAGGTTTTCTCTAGTCTCAGAAGTGAGCTTGCTGATGAAACAGCTGAGGTGAAATACCTGAAAATGGATGTTGACTCCCTTCTTTTTCAAAGGCTGTTACATCACTGTAGTGGGAAACTAAGACTCCTCTCAGCAAATTGGCAACAATATCTTATTCCAGCTGTTTTCCAGAAAGTCTAATGATGTAGCTGATGATCAATGATGTAACTTTTCATACAAAAATGTAATGAGTTCAGAGTAATGAGTACATGCTCTCTAATGCTACATCCTTTGCCCATGTACATTACGTGCTCTCTAATGCTACATCCTTTGCCCATGTAGATTGGAGGAGCAGCACTAAAACTAAAGGAGGTAGACTGCTCTACACCACACAAGTGGCTAGCCAATATATTCTTATTTCATTCTGCTTTTTAGTATTGAAGCTCTTGAGGAAAAAAAAAAAACCCAAACCTGCTGTTTTCACTTCTTCTGGTGTTTCAAAGTGCTGTCTTTTATGCTTTCTTACAGGTGACATGGCAAAAGTATGAGATGTGACACACAACTGTGTCAAACATCATGGGAACAAAAAGTTCAGGTATTTCTTGGTCTGCCTGTATTGATCCATCCTTAGCCTATCTGATACAATCTTTGCTACAGGCAAATCAAGATAGTACAGAAGAGTCAAAAGAGGCTGTAAGTGGAAGTGACATTTCCTGTATTTTAATTTTGTTTTATTTTTTTTGCATAGATGTGCAGTATAAATTGAAGCAATTCAGAGTAATTAAAGCAGGCTAAATCACCACATGGTGTAAGTTGCCATATCAGCCAATGTAAATCAATTTAACTTTGTGGCATTTATTTCCCTCAGGACTTAACCCAGTACATAGGAAAAAATAAGATACATAAGATGTGTGTTTACATGAAAGCCATGTTGTTATCCAAGAGAATACAAAGAGCTTTGATCTGTATTTTGTATAAAAAAATAAGGAACAAAAGCCAACCCACTAAGGGATGTAAATTATGTTTGAGAGAATCATTCATAAATTTTTAAAATTAAAATTAAATGTTTCTTTAGAATTATTTTCCAAATCACAAAGAACTAATCATTCCTATGGTTTTATTCCTTTTGAAACTAACAAATTTTGATGCCAAAAGAAGCAATTTTTTATTTATAATACATATGATAAGATAAATATTTGTAAAATAAAAATTTATAACATGTAAATAATCTGCCACAGAGAAGCATTTTCATATTTGTGGTACTTGTAACTAAGCACTGAGGATCTAAAGTGCCCTTTTGTTCTCAGGCTACTTGTGCTGAGCACTGCCAGTGTTCAAGGAATTCTCCTTAACTCAGGTGGGACAGCCATTGACATGCAGCCATGTGCTCTCTAGGTTTGAACAGCTAAACAAGACACTCTTCCATCTTTTAACAAAGTCCTAAGCAACAGTGTCTGTAGTTGTGGCTGTACCTTGTCTTGTTCAATTTTGTGAACGTGTTGAAGAGATTTGCACTCCGGGCAGGAGACTTGGCTGGAGGCCTGATTTGTTCACTATTTTGTCTTTCCTTTTGAAGCATCACAGACAGTGTATTTAGTACTCCTGGTGCAAACCCCAGGTGCTCCCTGTGCTTCAGGGTATCCCCTTATCTGCTATAGGGATTTTTCAGCAATCCCAGAAGCCTCTATTTATCCCATTTGTCCCTGCAGGATGATCAGGAACCTAGGAGTGATTTTTTTGCCAACCACAAGAGAAGACAGGATTTGTAGTGATTGTGGACTCAGGATAGGTATGAGCTGCCTGCAAGGGAAAAGTGGTCACGAGGCACTTGGGTCTTCATGTTGCTCATAGGACCTCATTCCCAGATGCACAGTAGAAATAGTCTGCAATTCGAGCAAGGGAAAGATTCAAAGGCAGCAACGATACCAAAGGAAGTAGTTGTGCAAGTCTTGTCTGTGTTCAGACGATGTTGATCTTTTGCTGCTAATATCAGAGAATACCAGAAACACTATTTTCTTTCTCTTCAGAAGATTTAGAATTAAGAACTAAGCTGGAGATATTTATGACAAGATTAACTGCCAGTTCTCATGGGAGAAAATCCTATATGACACCTTTGAATCACCTAAATCACACAGGCTTGAGCAATAAAGAAGTTACAGAGAGGTCCTACAAATTTGAATAAATAAGGACAAGCATGGAAGATGGTTTGGAAGAACAGGTCTTTTGTTGATTCTTGGGATTTTAAACACAAATCTGGCAAATTTTAATGTTTGTGTTAGTAGCTCAGTTATTGTATAAAGAATGTCAGAGATCCCAAATTTTTGTAATAGTGAGTTTCATTCCTTCTCTCAGTTTTGGGGAAAAGCCAAAAAAAAAATCAAGAATGTGTTATCGGATTCACAAAAATATGGATATTTTTTCCATGGTTTTTCCATGGTTTTTATTCTGTTAAATGACAGAACATTTACATATTGCCTTTCAAGTCCATATCATTGTCTTCTTGGATTCATGATCTGTGGAATTCAGGAATAGCAATTCTGGGCTGATCAGGCAGTGATTATGTGATCAGGCTGCTCTCTGAAGTTCTGGCTGGATACCATCAACCTTAAGCTTCCTGGCTGTTGGTTTTAACGTTTCATGGCCCACCACACTCACTACACACTGGTGACCTCATGTCAATCATGCATGCTCTCCTGTTGTTTTCCTTGTCCTGTATTCATTAGTCACTCACCTGTTTCCTTTCCTTTCTTTTCCTGTTTACCCTCCGCTTAGCAAACACATATCCAATAACGTTTTAAAAAGGCCAAGTCCTTCTGGCAACCCCTCTTTCTGCAAAGATAAAAATCTCAGGATGTATGGCAAGATGCTGATGCAAGCCATGTTTTTGTTCATGCCATTGAAACACTTTGTTTTGTCTATTTAAACTCTAAGACTTGAATTCATCTCAGCAAATGCAGATGTCTCCAGTGTAAATATACAGCTCTGAGCTAGTCATCACTGTTTCCCTTCATAGAGAATGGAGAAATAGGCACTCGTAGAGTGTGGTTCAAATCATTCTAAAATAGACACCTAAAATAGGCTACATAAAACATACTTTAAAAGTGTCTGTTACTTTCAAATGACCATAAAGGGAGCTAAAGATGCTGGCTGTCTCCAGATGAGCCTCAGGGATTTGGTAGAAGTAGCTTGCTTTTATTGGGCACTCTAGTGGGTACCCAACAACATGCCAGGAGGAACGAGGCTCTCCATACCAGCCCGGGTATTTTTGTTTATTTGATAATAATCACATGTGACTGCTATGAGCATCGTTACTCCTCTTTGCTGCATTGATACTTTGGCCAGACTGCTCAGTCTTTCCGGGTTTGTCTATATCCAGTTGTTACCACAATCTTTATCCTGAAATTAGTTTCTCTCCTTCCTTGCTTGGCTCCAGCTTTTCTGAATGCTTGTCTTGACTTACAGCCTTGATGCTTCTGCTCTCTTGTTCTGTGGTCTCAAATTGCTCATCATAAAGTGATAAACTCAAATTTACTTGGGGTAGAAAAGGTTTTAAGAAGTTCTGATATCTTAAGCTTTCTCTGTACCCTTCTGTACAAATAATCATCTCAGAGTAGTTGTACTGTCTACAGTCTAGTGTCATGTCCCTGGGACAAACGCTTACTTGCTTCCATACATAATGGCATGATGATTTTTAGGGAATCTCAAGGGGCAGAGTAGAGGGTTTAAATGAGGAGAAGTTACTGAAGATGGGGATAGGACATATCTGAGAACTGGGGTAGGTAAATCCAAGCCCATCCATCTCCTGTGAGTCACCTTCTGTTTCTTCCCAGATATGTTCCGTATGATGCTTTTCACCAAGAAACAGTTCCCACTTGGCATGGTACTAGGGGCAAAGAATGTAAACTGCAGGGACAGAGAAGAACATTTGATAACTTTTTAGTGTAATCTACACAAGGATCATGTGTCAGCTACTTGACATGTCTTTTCTATATGACGCCAGTGCAGTCTTCTTATGGAAGAATACAGCTCTGAAACCCATGCATGTCTTAGCAGAATTTGGGCCTGTAACATGTAATTTAAAAAGGGTAATCTGGTTCTTGATTGGATTGTAAAAATATATTTCAATGTATAGAGCTAATGATCGTGAAAGACAATAAGTTTTGCATGTTAGACAGTTGCCCCGGATGGGAATATGCAAACAACCCTTAATGCATAGACTTTAGCTTCTAGTTTTACAGCTTTAAAAACCCTATTCTCCACAAAAAAATCAGTATTGTTTGTAATTGTATTTCGTATATATTATTTCTTTGACTTTTTGACCAACATACTTTGCCTTGGGATAGCCTTGGAAATGAATTGAGTCATCTTAGTGAATTTTTCCTGATGAAATATTTTAAAATAAATAAACTCTCTAGCAGTTTTATGGCTTGCCATCTGTACTAAATACATCTCCATGAAAAAACACTTAAGGCCAAATATAAAGGAGGCTTGGGAGGTAGGACGTTTAGCAATGTAAAGCCTGAGAGCTGGGTGGAATTCATGGTGATGTTAGGAATATAAATTCCTTGTGCTGTGAGTGGGAAGGATTCACAGGATCCAGCTCCCTGGACAGCAGGATGTTTGAGGCAGCTGGGACAGAATGCAGGAGAGAGGATTCTGTCTGCAGCTAAGGTTACAGTTCAGGGCTGCTGAGCATCTCTGCCAAATGGGATTCAGAGTCTGTAAATTAGTCACTGAAGTCAGGCATGTATAAAGGTTTTAGGTGTATAAAGACAGATCAGCTTTCATTTACAAATAGGACAGGTTCTGGAAACTACACATACTTGAAATGGGGACCATTTTTTTTCTAGGTTTCACTCAGACTTTGTGGGCTTCCTATGTGCCAGGTAACATGTTTGTGCATAACAACTGATAATAATGAAAACTAAAATTACAATAAAACCAAATGTATAAGGTTATACATTCACAAATCAGGAAATCCAAAGTTCATGCTAGAAGAGGGAATTGATTTCAAGATATGACAAAAATCTAGTGTGATAAAGACATTGATAGCTATTAAAACAGAGAAGCTTTAACAGCGGAGGAGATTGTACAGGGCAGTAGATTTTAGAATTAAGATTGTATATTTTCCTGTGAGACATGACCTTTCATCCCTGATTGCTGCGTCCATAGCATCTAAACAGAAAACATTGTGTATTAGAGAGGTGATGGTGGCTGGAGAGTTGGAGAGGACAAGATAAGAAATTCTGAGACCTAGGAGAGAGAAACTAGGATGAAAGTTGAGAATAAGAAAACAAGAAGAATTAGAGATGGGACATCTGTATGTAGTAATAAAAAGAAAGGGAAGTGTCAACATCGAAGACAGAAAATGGAAGACATGGAAAACCAGCACAGAAATGAGCATGGTGAGGGTAAATGTCACTGCTTACTAATAAAGTGGAACATAAGGGGTTTTCCTGTATGCTTTATTTTCTGAAGGAGGCTTTAGAATTCAGTGCCTGCAATGGGAGGACAGTGGCCCCTGTGCCCCAAGAAGGCTTTTCCATTGTAAGTTTCTATGCTATGTTTAAAGAAAACTGAATATAAAACAGGTAGAACATAGCTATATATTTGATGAATAAATTACTATTTCCTATTAGTAGAGAAAATAAATGAACATAAATTACATAATCGCACCTAGAGGCTCTGAACACAATAGAGGTTACACTGTGCTTGATATTACACAATGAGAGGTAGCCCTTGCCCAAAGGACATTGCTGTCCTGTATGCACACTCAATGTGAATTTGCTGGGGACTACCAATTATACTCACCCAGAGAGGGGATGGTATCTGTAAAGCCTAATGGTGTGATTCCCATTGGAGTGATTGCCTGAGTTGTGTGAGAAGTATTGACACTCAGGTCTAAAAATGCAAAATTTTAAATCAAAGTTCCATCTTCATAGAATGCAAGATAAATACAGTGAAATGGTAAAGCAATAAAACCAGAAAGGATTAAACTCTATATCTTGCCAGCCGATTTATATACAGTGTGTTAAATAACTGACATCATAAGAACAAAACGACTAACATGCATTTTTCATGTGCTAAAGCTATCTGCTTAACGGCCTCTCAGAATATCCAGGACTTCTAGCCAAGCAGAAATTAAATGCTTTATTCATTTGGTTATTGATATTTGGGAGAGGAGTGAGGAATTTTAAACAATTTCCTGAATATTTTTCTCATTGATGTATGCAAAACTGCTTCTTTCTGAGGCATTGAATCTCATTGTGTCTATCAAGGTTGTTTCTGTCTGAGTTGGCTTTCCTAGTCCCTCTGTTAATTGAACATTAAGCTAAGAACTCAAAAGAAAAATGAAGAGTCTATAAGTTTTTTGAAATAAAATTTCTGATCATTTTGGATAGTAAAAGAACTTTAAATATCTGTTTTTTTTTTTTTTTTTTTTTTTTTTTTTTTTTTTTTTTTTTTTTTGGCCAATACACTGTGGCCTGAATGCTTTCTTCTAAAGACTGTTCACTATCCTATTTCTTTGAGGGCTTGTTGCTGGCACAGAGCATTAATCAGTATAAGAATTTATAAAAACTAAGGAGAAGGAAGTCATAACTGTGTTCCTTGTAACCACCGTAATGCTTGGTAAATCTTTCTTAGCACAGTTTGTGGAGGGAGAATCATGAACTCCTCTGCATATTAGAAATTTCCGAAATACCTGCTCCCCTTCTGTCCGATTTCAGCTTCTTCACTTTCCTATAAGATCTGCCAGGCTGCCTAATAAATATTTGTTTCTATCCTCAGTTAAGATGTTTTTGCTTCACCAGCACATGTAAGAAATGCCACAACATAAATGGTAGATGTAAATTTATGTAGGTTTAAATACTTGCAGGTCTAAGGAATTTAGATTCTTCTGAGAAGCTTCTAAAGAAACTGCAGTGATAGAGTACTGACAGTATTTTAAGAAGCAGAAAGTGCCTGATGGCAACTGTTTCATGGTTTGTAATCCAAGGAAGATATTGTGCTATGTGCTGTAGTTTACTTTTAGACTAGTGCTTTCCCAAGTCTACCTCTGTTTTTGTCTCTTCCATAACTGTTAGAAAGAAATTGAATAACTTGTATACATTCAAATTATTAGGACTTGTTTGTAGGGTATTAAAGACTGACTGAGAAAGTCTCATAAAAATCAGAAGATATCTTGAGTTTGTATAACATAGCTAAGGTACTGCAAAGCTAGGAATTGGCAAACGTGAGCTCTATCATCAAAAAGGAAAGGAGGAGAGGGGAAATTAATAGCTCAAACACCTTAACTTCAACTGTCATATATATTCAAAGTTTCTGTAAGCATCTAAAGAGAAATTGAGAGAGTTAGGAGCAGTAAGAATTTGTGTAAGGCCAATTAAGCCTTAATTTATGTATTAAGCCAATAACATTTCCTTTCACAGCAGCGTACCACTCACTGCACTCAAAAGCAAGATTTCATAAGTCAACTTCTGTAAGACTTCTGATACTAACTGACATGGCTGCTACTTAAAATATTTTCACATACATTCCTAGTTTTGGTTAAACCTCAATTCAGTTATACTTGTTTCTGTATTTTTCACATCATTGTGATAGACGTGAGTATATGGTTATCATCTGCTCAAGATTCTTCATGGCAGAGGAGCACAAATTTGTGCTACTGTGAAAGACATACTCCACTCTAAACAGACATTCAACAAATTTACATACCACGAGAATGTTTAACAGAATTGACAGAATAAAGGGTGCCTTCTGCCTCAGAGATGAACCATTCCTGTCTCCAGTTCCTGTAATCGGTCCAGTTCTAAACCAGCATCTCCTCCTGGATCCAGTTCTCTCCTACCTGTGTCACCAGAATTGTCAGTCAAGAGCTGTCCGTTGGTTAACCAGAGACGGAAAACATGAGGAGCAGAGGGCTTAAATTGATTACATAAATGCTGCAATACATTGCTTGGAAGAAACTATGAAGTATTCAACACTGGAGGTCTTTAAGAAAAGGCTGTGCAAAAGTCTCTGAGATATGAGACAGGTGTAGTTGATTTGGCTTTGGGACAGGTCATTAAATGGCCTGTTAAGGTCTTTTTTAAATGTTATTCTTGGTGTTTTAATTTCTGAATGTTTTGCTTTTTTTTTCTGCATGTTATTCCTGGTTACAGTATTCATATGCAACTAACATATTACATTCATCAGTCAGAGTTGACTATCTCAGCTTCTAAATATATTATGTAAACTGGAATCTATAATTGCAGAAAAACTTCCTGTAATCACCAAGCCAGTGTAGCTGTCTGCCTAAATTAACAAAATTCTGCCATTCATTACAACGGTGCAACTCCATCTAAAGGCAGCAGGGATAGATGGCCATAACTGATGGCTGAGATTTGCTCCATTTGTCTTTGAAATCTAGTTTCTATTGGTAGATGGCACAGAGGAAAAAATTTAGTACTAGTATAATGCTATATCCCACATGACAAAACTGATTTATTGAAAACTAAATGCTCTACATGGTGTGCTTGTGAAAACACATTGTTTTCATGTGCTAAGTGTTAGACCTTTGAAACAGGAATATATTCTTCCAAAAAGAATCAGGAAAATTGAAAGCTATTTATGTCAACATTTCAGAGAAACGAATTGTGTGTATTGCAGCCTGGATAGAATGCCTCTGACTGCACAGAAAAATACTGTTTTCAGCAGAAATCTACTGGAACTGGGGTTCTTAAGCCTTTCCCAGACATATTTGTTTGTAACATAATTGTGGTTTTTTCATATATTCATATGTTTTGATTAGACATCCTCCCTGAGAAACATTTAGCACCTGAGAAATAGTGGTGAATTTAGATAATGCCAGTTCCTAGGTTTAGACAGGGTTACTTCAGAATCCAGAGCAAGCACAGGAAAGAAGAAAACCATTGGTGAAAGTGTAAAGTGGTTGTAAAAGGTCAAGTTAAAATGCATATCCAGATCCACAATCTTGTAACAGTCAGCAAAATAGCTTAGGACATTGCCATCTAAAGTCACTTTGAATTTCTCACAGGCATTGATCATATATTTGATACCATTGGCATGAAAGCTGCTGCTGCTGTCAATTTATAACCCAGGATATAAAAAAAAAAGGCAAGAAAAAAAAAGTCTGTGTATGCTGATGAATTTGTTTAGCCATATATTAAAATATTAATCCCCGATCACTGCTCGTCAACTGGAAGTTCAGATAGCATACAATCTACTTTATATAATGCTGATTATATAGATATTTGTAATAGCTATAGAGTATTGAAATGCTGACATAAATAGCTTTCCATTTACCTGACTATCCTTGTCAGCCTGTGAAGGTGAATGCTCTTTTACCCAAACTAGTTCTGATCAAAACCAGGCTGAGGTCAACCGTGGGACAGGAGATTGAATGGGTTATCACTAATGTCGATTGAGAGTGATTTGGTTCAGCTGCTGCTGCATTTCAAAGGAGCAGTTGGTGATTCTGTAACATCAAAGAGCAGAAAGAAGTTTCAAATGAAGCTATAGCTCTTATAACCTTGATAATGTGAACATACTCCATGTTTTATAAATAAAGGTTGTATATGTGTTAAAAAATTATATATTAAGGGTATATTTGTTAAATGTTCCTTTTGGTGTGACATGGCTTGATGTCACTAGTGTTTGCCCGAGGAACAGCTGAATATCAACAAAGATGTTGATATTTGACCTCTGATACTGCTGGTGATATGATTATTATTTAAATAATGAATAATGTAGAAACCCATAGTTACCTTTTTACTGTGCAATAGATGGATCAATCATGCATTCTGAAGTGATGACTTTTCCATATAGTATATAGAAATAAGATGGTAGTTAAGCATAGGGACCATATACTAAAAATACTGAGATTATTATAATGTGAAATGCTGAGAAATATGTTATTTTCACTTTAACTATTATGGATATAATAGTGATTTATAGGCTTGAAATATCTGTACTCAGAAAAAGTTTTAGTATCTTCTATTTTATAGTACAGAAAAGAATACATTGGAAAAAAGTTATCTGGAAATGAACACCACCCTCTCCCAATAAAACTTTGAAAGAAAACATGGTTTATTATTGATATTAGTGACATTTTAATTGGTCAGGATAGATTTTTCAAGTACCCAGAGAAAAAAGTTGAATCTGATGCCAGGAGTTTCAATTACAATGCACATATTTTCCATTTCACTTTAATTTCTGCTTCTCAAATATTATGTTGCAGACAAGATAGAAAGATACAGGCCTTATTAATAAACACTCAGTGCCTTTGAACTTATGGGCAACACTTTTTGGTCTCAAACTTTTACTTCTGTTTTTTCTCCTAATCACCAGTTATTCTATTACTACGTGTTACTTTTTATTAATATCTGAAATAAATTAGGCTTAAAGTTTGGTCTGTACTTAGTTGTCTTATTTGTCAAAACACTAGTCATCAGAATCATCAGTCTTTGCGACATCACATGCAAACAGCTATGTTTAGGTAGGAGTCCTCTCCTTTTGTTTTGATGATAGCATTTTTCATCCTTCCTTCTACTGTTTCTCCCAACACAATCTTCCTGAAGCTGACTGTGTCCTCTAAATACACTAAGCCTCCTTTCACCTAGTCAACCTGTAGTGATTGGCTTAACTCTCCAAATGAAGCACATGAAAGTAAATTAGTTATAATCCAAATAAAGAGCACTCTGGTGCTCAGCTCATTACTTCCTTCTGCAAACCTGGCTACTGGTAGCAGTACATTGAATTTGCCAGATTCCATCAGTTCTAACACCATCTATTAAAATGGGAGAATAAACAAGTCTTTCTGTAGTTTTCTACTAGGTGAAGCAGAGCTCTTCCCATAGCACCATAAGGCTCACCTCTAAGAGTCTGAATGCATTCAGGCAGAAGGAAATTTGTCATGCATCCTTGTTTAGCTTCTTGTTGGACAGCGAGAGAAGGGGTGGTGGTCTGGTTCCCTTGCTCTGAATCCCCAAATTCATCCCCAAAATTAGAACTATCTTGCTGGGGTTTTTTGTTGTTTGTTTGTTTGTTTTCTCAGAGGTGAACCCACCTATTTTAGACAGCTGTAGTCCAAGTCCCCTTGCAGTTTCTCTTCAATATGCTGAGACTAAGATGCCCCAGAGTGATATAAACCATATAACCCTCATCTCACTATCCTTGATTACAGTCTTCATCCAAGTAATGGCTGTTTACCTATCCCTGACTGCTTCATCACTTTTTATCACAGCAGTTAATCTAGTGCTGAAACATTTTAATGTTTATTGAAAGTGTAGGTATATTTTTCCCTCTGTGTATCATGAAAAAAAAAACAAACCCGAAAAAAAGAAAATCAACTCCAGCTTCCAAACTTCAACACTGCAAAGTGTAAGGTGTTGC
>KL276711.1:0-18805 GCA_000699545.1 Podiceps cristatus
GGGGGTGGGGGGTGGTGTATGTGTGTTTGGTTGGGTTTTTTTGGTTTTGTTGTTGTTTTCTTGTGGGGTTGGTTTGGTTTTTTTTTGTTTTGTGGGGGTTGTTTTTGTTTTTTCCTTTCCAGCTGAGAAAGTGCTACAAGTGCAAGGTGACTTCTATCTTTATACAGATCAAGTGAGCAAATACTAGAAGCAATATGCATGCTATATTGTTCAAGCGTGGTTGCCATACATTGTAGCCATAGAGATGGTTATTAAATGCTACAGAAACCTCCAATACATTTGTTAGCTCTGTGGTGGCAAGATTAAAAACTAAAGTACTTGTTCATTTTTAGAGAATGCATACCTGCTCTTTGGTCTGAGCTTTCTGGACATAATCTCGTCCAACTTTGATGCGAGGAGTCAGGATACCTCTAGTGAAATCAGTCACATTGATTCCCAAGAGATGAGACACCTTCTGAGCAGCTAAAGACAGTACAAGGAAAAGAGATTAATGTTCTTTTGTTTTTCTCACAGAAAGCAAGAGAAAGAGAAAAACATTCCTGCAACTGCCTCCCCAAGAGAGGCATGAAGCAACTTATTAAAAACGTTAAATAAAGAACAGGTTAATGAGGCAAAGAAAGGTATCTTCCAAACAAACAAACAAAAAAATCCCCAAAAACCTGTTGCAACCTATACTACAGGTTATTGAATTTTTCCAGAAGCCGTGAGAGTAAATTTGTAGCAATACTCTCATACCACTAAGTCATAACAGCTTTAGAATGTTCATAGTCTGTAATCAATTTAAAGATACGTTAAGTACTTAATTTCTCAGTCAAGCTAACTGTTCTATCTTCCTCTACTGATCACTCTTTGAGGTAATCTGTTATTTCAGATTCAAGATCCAAAACCCAAATGGTTTACTCTCCTCCCTAAAATGCCATTTAGGGCATATTTTTTGTACTACTACTAACAATAACAACCACCACCACCAAAATATAAACACTTAAAGATAAATTGACAATCTCTTACATTTCTGCAGTACATCTATATTGAAAGTCTAAGACTTAGGTCTTCCAACAGATAGCCTTCTGTCATGTGAAACACGGTACCATTTACACACACAACCATGGGCAGTGCAATTAAAATATATACATATACTTTATACCCACCACAAAACTATCCACCTTGCTCTTACAGTTACAAGTCTACCTACAAAGTCAGCAAGAACATTGCTTGAAGTCTGATAATACAGGTTTGTAGGAGCGATCATTCCTAGCTCGGTTAGCACACACACAGACTACATACTCCAGCAGAGTAATCCTTTTCATCTGGTCATCACACATGCTGCCTGCCTAGCCCTGTCACAAGAACAGTGCCACATTCCTGCCCGTGGGTGGCTGCAAACCCACGCCTGCAAAAACAGCCTCGATTTGTATGAAGCAGCATGTCAGGTCCTTTGATAAATAATTCACTTTATAGAAAAACAGGACTCCAGCATTCCCTACATACTATAATATTCTTCTACTTATAAGAACTTCCTGCACGCTTTTTTCTGCATTTTAGTTTGGGGTGGGAAAAGGAGATCGGTTACCTGTATTGTCTGGCATAGAGGCTTGGTCCGTATTACGCTCCTTCTTAAAGACTATGTTGCCAAGTTGAAGAACACCGGAGATAACCTTCAGCAGACCTTTTAAAACAACAACAGCTTAGTGTCAAGACATCACCAAGAGTCCTGATATGACCCAATGGTTTCCTGACATGGTTAAGAGGCCCTTCTAATATCCCCCAAACCCTACTGGAATTTGGGTAAAAATACCACAGGTAATTCCTCTACATGACTCCCATTCAGGACTCTGAACTTTCCCTGTCCCTCCTACACAAGATTACACAGCCTGGAAATTTGCCCATTCTCGATATCACTATAGTAAAACGGGAGACGGGATTGAGGGTAATGCGCTATCCTACAATATACTTTTTTTTTCTGGTAAAACATTCTTTCTCTGTTAGAGGGCCAAATTTCACTATTTTCCTCAAGGACTACTGTTAAACACAGGAAAGAGACAGTTACTAAGAGTAGAAACCAATTAAGAGAAGCAAGATTTTGTTCCTTTAACCCCGTATCACTTTCAGGTCCCTGACCAAGGTCTGTAGTCCGTACACATATACATTATAATGTATGAAGGGCAGTAAGATGTGGGCAGAAGTGCCTGTACCATACTACTACTAATTACATGCTGAAGCACCCCATCCATTGCTAATGATATATTTGTACTCTTCGAATGATGCACGTCACAAAAGCAGCATCAGATGCTACGACAAGACAGACACTTTTCAATGCCATAGCATCAATTCAGTTTTCACTGTGCATCAATCAAAGGTCATCGCATAATAGCTTCTAGTTGCCTTGAGCAAAGTAAACTGCCAGTCACTTGCAAGGGGATCTTGTACCAAAGATTTTTTTGTCCCTAATTGGTACCTGTTACAGAAACTTTAAAGCAATATCCTTTCGATAGCAGAGTGAACAAAAGATGCATATACACTACATCAGGACTAACAGTAAACATATATGAAATCCAGTGGTTTGACAGCTGAATCTGGTGTCCTGACACTCGAACAGACCGCTTATTTTGATGTTGTCTCATAAATTAAGATAGTGCTTAGACTTTACATCAAAGCTAAGTAAGCCTACTGTCCAGCCAGCTCCTGTATGTATTATTTTATTTTTCTAAGCCTAAAGGAACATGAATGTACTTCATAGTTTGAACAGCAAGTGCAAAACAGTACAGCTATCTTTGCTGTAGTGGCTCAAACCAATAGCTAATCTCCGTGACAGCAAAAACATGCCCTAGAGCATACATTAAAAACCCAACTCAAAAAACTGAGCATCGCAGCACATCCTGACAATATATTAGGCTGACAATTCTTTAATTTGGTTTAGGCAAATTTCTCTTCACCTCCATACAGCAGTTCCAGTCTCAGATGATTCAGGATATCAAGAAGTGTATTAAACTGTGGATAACAACAGTGTGGATTTATAGCAGGCTGGACACTGTGAAGAGCAATAGTTACGGCACAGGCACATATTCCCTACAGCCACAATAACTGCAGCCTCCAGCAGAGGAGGTGGTGACCTCAAACCACCACAGATGCTTGCTTCAGAGTAGAGGAAAAATAGCCCTAGTTAGAAGACCGTACACATTTAGAAACTGAGATTTTGCAGAACACTGGTTCCCAACCAGTGAGGCAGATCGTGAATGAGACAGCACAGAGCTCTGGTGAATACGTATCACTGCACTTTGTGCTGGCTGCACACAATCCTAGCTTCACTGTCATGGTACTGTGCTCCCAGAATCAGACAATATTAATTTCTGATCAGCAGTTCGGTGTTAAGCTGGAAAGAAAGGCACTATGACCAGGCCATTCTCAAAGTACTAATCCAGCAGTGGTTGGATTAGATACTTTAAAGCCTGCTTAGGGATAGGGGGAGCACAAGCTGTGCACTGCACAAGAGAATGAGGGGATACTTGTATCTTGGATGCGTTATTCATAAACTGGGTATACAGCCCTCAGACTGGGAACAAAACCAGCAAGCAGATGCATGTTTTCCTTAACTGCGTGACTTCTAACCTTAACTGTATAAACTGAAACTGTGTTGGTAGATCCTGAGATGGGTCACTCCAAAGCCACTGTGATTATTACTAGTACACTGTTTACTTGGGGGTGGGAAGGTGGGCAGACACCAGACAAAACTGAAACAACAACAAAAAAACAACCCAAACAAAAGAAGCCCAGAACAAAAAAGCTCCAGAGAGATATCATCTGTTCCCTCTTTCATTTCCTTGCATTTTCAAACCCTTCAGAGGATTCATACCTAGCTGCTCCTCATCTGGAATGCCCATGATCTTCATTGCCTCCATGGTCTCCTGAAACATATCTTTGTCTTGCTGACCCGGGATTGTAACATGGCCATTGGAAAGGAAGCGATATTTGTTGTAAGGCTCCAGCAGCAGATCAGCTTAGGAAAGAATTAAGACAGAAGTTACTATGGCTTTTTCTCTCTCTTCTTAAAAAAGACAACAAGTTACCCCCAAGATCAAATTTCTGACTTGCATATGCTAGCAGGTGCTGGATGAATCTGGGATTAAGCCCAGTTTTATTGCAGGCTGATCGTTTAATGTATTTTAGATAAAATTAGAGTTTTTCTGCCTTATTTCCTTCTATTCTCTCCTCGGGACTACTCCACCAAAGCAGTGTCAATTATCATTATGCCCTAAATCTATAACAAGCAGAGATTAACTTGAAAGTAAATTTGCCCTTAATTTCAGACACCTCATTTGTTTCAAGTCAGGTGAAAATTAATATATAGCTCTTGAAAGAGTAGCAGCAATGAGACAAATTCTCTCCTTCTGTCCTTCGTCCAGATCAATTTGCAGCTCTCACACAACATGGACCCTGATTACCAGCCTGAGGTATTAAAGCTAGGTGTGCTAGGATCCTAGACTTCTAGAGCTGCTTAGATGCTACCAGCTTTGTTCCGTTCAGTTAAACGCCAAGCACATGACAGTATGACCATTCCTGCACTAGAAGGGTTTACATCATTCAAGATGAGACTAAACATGGGACAGTGATTTAGATAAGGAAGGGCGTAGAGCCATTGCTGGCAAGGAGACAAGTGCAGGAAGGAACCAGAGAAGCAAGTTTTCGGGAACTGAGAAGTGCAGTGCGGGGTGGGGGGCACAGAGGGATGTATGAGTGTATGGAAGAAGTGGGGGAAGGGTGACCATATAAAAAAGGCTGAGTCAAGAAACTATGAAAGAACAGGTCCTAGCCTACAAGTGTTTTAGGCACTCTGTCATTGTGATGAGGGAATCCCGTAACCACAACAAAATCAGACTTACTTTTCAAATGCTCCCCTGCCCCAGACAGCAGGTAGTAAAAGATGTGGAAGGTTCTCTCCTCTTTGGCTTGACGAATTGCACGTGACTTCTCCAGCAGATCTTCACAGAGTCAAGGCATATGGCAGGACTTAAAAATCACTTCCTAGTCTATGGCAGGAACAAAAACTCATACTACCTGATGTTTTCCTCATGCCAATTAATAGGGGTACTTTTTTTGGCAATCATTATCAGCCAGCAACCCACTGAGCTTCTGGTCTCAGTTCCACCAGCCTCTGAATGATGCCTATGATAGAAGAGAGACTTAACTGATAAAAACTGGAAGAACAGTGGCCATCCATCCCTACTTGCCTTGGACAGAAATGAGAATGGCTTATGAAATTCCAATGTTATTCATCTTATCACAGTTTATGCTTCCATTTCAGCCTCCTAAGATTAGAATTCACTCAGAAAAGATTTCCACCATGATCACAAAGGTCACAAAATACTATATGAAGTAACAGGAGACTAGAACAGTAATCTCACTAGCATAAATTTAAGGGCTTCCTACCACTTTCTCAACCTGACAAACAAAGTCAGCTGTGAAGAGATTGCTAGGTACCATTATTGCCAGTTCTGTAAGTCTTTCACATCTCCTTTTAAGTGGTTACGGAAAGGATACAGGTCTCGATATTGGCTCCCACAATGTAGCCATTGACATCAAAGTTGATTCTGATGAACTTGCCCTAAGAGGAAGATAACAGCATTAAAATTAGTATTCATTCTATCTGGTAACAGTAGTAAACAGCAAAGGTAAGCCTTCTCTTTTTAATCCAGGAAAGGAAATTCAGAACAGGTCAGGCAGGTTTTATGCAAAACATAAGGTCAGCCAATAGGCAATGCCTGCTGATCACAACAGCAATTTAACAAACAAGACACCAAATATTTTCAGACATTTCTGACTTGCAGACAGCCTACAACTCAATTTCTTTATGTTTCAGGTTAGACTTCCCACAACCAAGGTCCCTTCAGTTTCACACACTATATGATCTGGACAGTTCTGCCTCCCTCAATGTTAGCTTCAACCATTTTCATTTAGTTTCAGCTCTAGCTCCCCCATCTGTGTCTTAGACACCATCCACTGCTCTCCAGAGCAAGCAAAATAAGGGCCAGTATTTTCCCTCCAGTATAAAATTGACAGTAATAAAACTACAATAAAAATTGGCATAGATGATCCTCACACAGGGTCAGGTTCCAGAGACCTATCAGGTCTATTCTGGATAATTCACTGAATGAAATCCACTCTCCAGATTAAGTTGAGGGAAGTCACTCACAGCCAGTTGTCCTATCTCTGCCCTATCCCTGACAACAATTCACCCAAAAGCAGAACAAGCCTTCCTCTGGAAAGTGCAGAATAACCAGCACTGTGCTGGATAGTAATACTCACAAATCTTGAGGAGTTGTCATTCTTTACTGTCTTGGCATTTCCAAAGGCCTCCAGGATGGGATTAGCCTGGAGCAACTGTCTCTCCAGTTCTCCCTAGAGAGAAATCAGAAATCAATAAATTAGGTAGTGGTTTATTGCATTAACCCTGGGTCAAACCAGAAGCTGAAGTTTCAAATCACACTATCTTGGCATCTGTTGTAGAGAAGCCATATTAAACCTTAGGAGATGATCCCTTAAACCTTCAAAGGAGACTCATTAGTTACTTGGGTAAATCAGAAACATTCACAAATATGCCTTATTTCCTTCCTCAACACAAGGCCATCCC
Source organism: Podiceps cristatus (assembly GCA_000699545.1). NCBI lineage: Eukaryota > Metazoa > Chordata > Aves > Podicipediformes > Podicipedidae > Podiceps > Podiceps cristatus. Next base: position 6,626 of record KL276711.1, read on the forward strand.
AGTGCTGTCTTTCTGTTAACAAGAAGCCCTTTAAAGCCACTTGGCCATAACATCCCACAGACTTCCCAGGATCAAAGCAAAACACCTACCATCCAAGATCAGGCCCTCATCCCATAAGTGTCTTGCCATCTAGGCCGGAAGAGTGAGGAAAATCCTGTCTTGCTACTGCAAGACAGCCCTGAACTCTGCTAGTAGTAGGTTAAGAAGTTAGTCTGAAAACATCTAATTTAAAAAAAAAAAAAAAAAAAAAATAAAAGCCTACGTGTTCCAAAATACAAACAAGCAAAAACTTCCTTTGTAAGGACGCACACAAAAAAAAAGAGAATTAGTGGTATCCCACAAACTGCATGATCTCTTGCATTCTGCTGCCATATTCACACACTCCTCCCCTCAAGGAACAGAAAATGCTGGAGCTGTAGAAAAACAAAATTCAGAACCTTTGTCCCTGCCAAGTACTAGACCATTGGAGCATATACACCTTTCCCCGCAGGCTCTAGACATATCCCTGGCTGTTTTAAAAATTACTTGTCCTCTGTGCTAAAAGCATGGAGTTCTATATATTTTAAGCTTACCTAAAAAGCTTCTAGAGCCAGAAAATTACAGTTGAGATTAATGTTTCCCTTTTTAGCAGTTATCAGTAAGTACTCAAGACTTCCTGAGCATAACAGATGGAAATGAAGTTTGATTTGCAAGAACTCGAATTTAGGGGGAAATTATTTAAGCCTATTTCTAAAGGAAAATTGTTCCCATTCATTCTCCAAGTGCATTATAACACAGATTAGTCCTTACACAGTCTCTCTAAAAATACATGCAATAAAAAAAAGGAAGATACATGAGAAACTGTACTACAAATCTCTTTTTCTCACTTCCACAACCACCTCACTTCCACAACCACCTCACTTCCACAACCACCTCACTTCCACAACCACCTCACTTCCACAACCACCTCACTTCCAGCTTGCAAAGTGCAAGGCCAAACAAGACCCTCAGTTCCTGTAGAACTGCACATACACAGAAGGGGCAGCTGCTGCCACCACTTTCATTCACTGTCAAGTATATTTAGCAAAGGGGTTAGGACTTGGGAAGGGAACCTGAGCTGGGACATCTGCTCTCTTAAAAGAGAGCCAGCGTGTGGCTTTGTAAGGAGAAAACCTTGAAACTAGGGTTCAGTCCTTGAAACTGTGTGGCAGTCACATTTCCCTGCCTATTCTGGCACATGTACTGAAGCTGGAACACTCTTTCTCCACCCCATTCCTCCTCCCCATCCTGCAGTGAAGTCCTAGGCCTTTGATGTGACTCCTATCTGTTACTAAGCAAGTGAGAGATACCAGCAACATAGCATTTCAACCCAACTATGGAGCAAGGAGGGAAGAGATTTTAAAAGCCCATTTTTTACTCTAAACAGAAGTCAGGATTTGACTTTAATGCATTTTAATTATTTGGCTAACAGTAAAACTTAAGTTCATGTAAGTCCATAGCATAGACCCTCCTGTTATTTACTACCTCAGTAAGAAAGTGTTACTAGTGCCAAGTAGGTGCTGGTAAACAGTAGTTCATAGGCAATTACATCTCTTGAACCACCAAGGCAGCAATATGCATAGAGAATGCCAGCTCAGGGACACAGCAATACAAAGCTGTGGGGAAAGGAAAACACTAAAAAGTCGGTCGAGCCAGTTAGCTCTCATGACTTGCCTTAGCACCATGATACCGTGAAAAGAGCAAGTTCTCAGTGTGCCATGGCAGTGGCACATAAGATTAAGCAGCTGCAATTACTGCTATGTATCCACTCCGCACTGGCATGCACTGTACACTGTCTTTGTTTAAAAAGACAATCCCTTTATCTTTAAAATTGTAAAGAAGTTTTTGGGTGGGTTTGTTTTTTGTTTTGTTCTGGTTTTTTAACCTTAAATTTTGATGGTCACTTTTCACTGAAGGAAGATACTTCATTATTATTATACAACAGATAATTTTGCAAAGCAAAACCAGTACAACACAGAACTGTCCATCACAGGCTTTCTAGAAATTCTAAGGTTTCTATCATTAAGATGCTGCCAATTTTCTGACACCTGTAATTGCCATTCCTTGACCTGAAACAAATTTGTTTAATACTTGGCATGCTTCTGAAGTATGTACAATATTCCTCGTGAAAACAGAAGCTGTAACAGCCACCAGATCTGTTAGTCTGTGTTTGGGCAGTGCATTCGCTTCAGTGAGCTCTCTTTCTACTGCTCTGAAGTCAAAACACCAATTTAAAGCAACTAAAATCCTTGACACCTACCTTGTACTCTGAATTTTGTACATCTCATACAGTTTTTGGAATGATTTCTATGCAAGGTAGAAGTTTTGCCAGACATTTATTCTTCAGGAAACATGGAGAACAACTAGAAGTCTCAGATAGCTTTTACAGCATGCAATTTAAAAAACTAAAAGATGGGGAAGGGGGTTTGGGGTTTTTTGTTTGTTTTGGTGGGCTTTTTGTTGTTTTTTTTTTTTTACACTTTAGATATTTCCTTCTGTATTCTTCCCTGCAGTCACCTGAGAGGTTCTCAAATAACTGAATCCAAACAACAGTGGGTTGGATAGGGAAGGGAGAAAGATCATCAGTAATCTAATGTTCATTACAAATATTTAAGCATTAGCAACTATTACCCATGAATTCCTGTTAGCTGTGGACATTCTCATCTTGAAAAAACTATTACACAATTTAAGAAGTCAGTAGAGAAGCAGAGACTAAACATAAGAAAACATCAAGCTCAACTTCCATAAATAAAGTTTCATCAAATGAAAAAAGTGTTTATATAATTAGATTCAGTAGGCCCCAAAAGCAGCCTTAATGTGCTTAGTAATCACACCATGCACCTAGAGACTACTTAGCTGAAAACACTAATGCACCGAGATCGGTGGAAGGTGCCACTACCTCCAGAACAAGAGAGCTAGAGTTGAAGAATATGCTTTAAAAATAGATTTTGCTCTGACACTTGGAAAAACAAGGGTTTAAATCTAAAATTTCTAGTAAGTGTCAGTCAAGAAACCTCCCTGGTAGATAAAGCACCCCTACTGTCTATATTACTACTGGTTAAGTTCCCTGCCTAGTCTTGCAGCGTAAAGGTTCAACATTATCATGTTCTACCCTAAAGCAAAAAATCTGCCATGACCAGTATACCCAAGATCCTAAACAAATTTAATGTATTCATCTTCAGAAACCCTTACAAGCTGGCTCCAAGTTTAAGGTTTGTAAAGAATTGTTGCATAGAGTACTCATTACCAATTAACATTCAAAGACTCCAATTCTAAATCCTCTCTGGTAAGCCGACTGCTACTTTTTAGATGCAAAACTGGAGCAAAACATGAGCTGCAGGACTTTTCAGAAGAATCAAAACTTAGAGGGAGGGGAGAAATAAATACCAAACTTGGGCAAATCACCAATCAGTCCAACTTAGGACTGTTTTATTCTCTTAAGCAGATTGCTTGTCCTGCTTTGATGGTTGAAATTTTGCTCAAGTATAAGTAGTGGAAGAATAGTTAACTCAAGCCCATGATTCTATTTTCCACACTTTAAAAAAAAAAAAAAAAAAAAAGAAGAATGTTTCTAAATTCAGCTACTGACAGACTCTGGAAAAAGCTTTCATATGTCTGAAAGTTTGGCACATAGAAAGTTTTTTTTTTGGTGGGATTCCAGAAGTTACTTACTGCTATGTGTGCGCGCACACATAGTATGCCTGCGTGCAGAGATGCCTTCTTATTCATATACTCTACACGCATAAGACATGCCTACACATCAATCTGCTATGGGAAAACTCATGTAGAGATACTGTGGACACACTTGGCATCCAGTTTTCACTACACTGCTCCCCAGCGAACATTTCCAATGTGTTCAGCTCTGGCTAACCAGCTCAATCCTGGAACATCCTGTCTGCAGGGCAGCCTTTCCCCCCACCCTTTCTTTGCAACCTGCAGCCACATCTCACTGCAGGGAACAGAAAGCAAAACACCTAACTACATTTATCTTACTAGGAACACCATGCACGCTAAACACTTATGGTTCTAGGAAAGTCTGGTCCAGTCCTATTGCCCTGCAGGAATACTTCTCAAATGGTATACCTGGGAAAATCCTGCAAGAAAAACCTTAAATACAAACTACTATTGAGCACAGAACACAAGTACTCTTGATATTACTTTAGTCTCCACTTGAACATCCTCACGAAAAGATTACTGTGCACCACACACAAAAAAAAAAAAAAAATTGTGAATTGTCTATGGATTTGTTTTAGCTGCAGAAAGTGATATTGGTGTGGAGTGAAAAGCTGCTCAAAAAAATCACACAATGGGACAGAAAACGCATTCCTGGTGCAGAACGTGCAGTAAACGTGCAGCTCACCTACGAGGATACAACTGACGAATTCGGCAATAGTCCATCGGGGTAGAGGGAGGGGGAAAAAAATATAAGTGAGACATCTTTAAAGTCCTCCCACCATCACCACCACCCTCCTTTCATGTGCTGCTAACACCTTGCTGTTTTCCACCCTTTTAATGCTTTCCTCCAATTTCAAAGTTTTCAGCTGATGTCTGCTAGCCTATGACTGTATTCTCCACTTTTGAGACAGTATGTATAGTATACAGACCTAATCAATAAAGATACAGAAGAAAGGAGACAACTCCTCCATGGAAGGATCAGTTTTAAACTGCCTAGACAGGTTATAAGCAATATGTCCGTATGAAAAGACCAGTACAGGTGATGCTTCATTTATAGCGTCTCTTGCCCATGCACTTGCACACAAATCCAAGAGGTTGTGAATGAGTTTATCCCCACTGTAGCTCCACTGAATTCAAAGGAGTTAAGACTTAGAACACTCCCTGGCTTGCAATTTTTGACAGACTTTTATTGTTTCATAGTTCACTGTTCTCCTCAGTCCCTTGATAAGATGTTAGTATCTAAGCTTTTATTGAGCAATAAGGCTTTTACCAACATCAGCCAATATATATTTATTGTCCAAAGTCAGCACAGCAATAAAGCATCATTAAACCTAGGTCTTACCTGGTCCTTTTTAGACTTGTGTGAAGAAGCAACATGAGCCAGATACTGAATGACCTTCTTGGTGTTCTCTGTCTTACCAGCTCCTGATTCGCCTCTGTAAAGAAAATCTGCAATTCATTCACAAACAAGAGGTAGGGGGACATATACATATTTCTAACCCCAAAAGGGCTACAGAGCCTCTTAAATGCATTCTGGCCACTGCGACACCTCCTTCAAAACCAAGAAAAAACAAGTTGTTCTGGCAGCAGTAGCAATGTAGCTGGACTGCAGGCTAGCCCTCAGGCAGTTTGCCGCTGGGTACAGGTTCTGTATGTGTGCACATAGGAGGAGGGAAGGCAATAAAGAACTACGCTTTCTAGACACTTGGATACGAAGATTGCCAAGTGACTGAGGAATAATTCAGAGGCTGCTGTAAAGGTGGGGGTGAACGGTAATGAAGTGAATCCTTCGAAAGGAAGCCTCCTGACTGCAAGAAAAAACATACCAATTCCTTAAGTAGAACTGAGGGGTAAACAATTTTGCCGTGTCTAGAAGAGAAAGTAATTTATCAAGAGTATCTGTAATTGTATCAGCCTCATCAGTATGAATGTACTTAAACATAATCACTGCATCAAAGCTAAAGGACTTCTCCAAGCCTTTTCCATTGCCAAAGCTGTATTTGGGCTCTTTTTTGAGCACAAGGGCTTTTTCAAAACCTCCCTTCTTCCTCTACTTCTTACTAAAATTATTCTGCAGAAAGGATTAAATACACAGTAGAGTAACTGTAGTAGGACCTTCCTCGATGCTCCATTACCACCTAATTGCTGAGCCCATCCCCAGCATTTATAGAGTCCTCCAACCAAGAATTTAAAAATACAAACTTCGATATCCAGACAAGCTGAAAACTGTAAATACTCACGTGCAAAGGATGGACTGATCCTCTCGATCTAGAATAAAATTTTTAAAAAGTAGTCAGACTAAGAGTCTAAAATTAAATTTCTGTAACAGAATGAAATCAACACCAGAGACAAAACCAGGAACTAGTAAACTCTGAGAAGTATTGTCAGAAATATGGCCAGGTAACCCCTTCTCTGACAAGAGACCCCAACCTCCCACCATATACCAAAGTATAATGGCATCACAGCAATTTAGTTTTCTTCATTCAGAAATAATATTGTTTGCATTACAATTTTCCTACAAACAATACAGAAGTCTCCCACTCAATGTTTCTTTACCACCAAGCTACAGTTCGATGTACATCTAACTGTTCTTAAGCCCCCTCCCATTACACTGAGCCCATACTGACTTAAAGTTATCAGTAGAGCAGTGGAAATGGAAGGGGGAGGATGGGAAGTGGCACAGGAACCATTAGAAATGCTGAAGTGCCAAAAACTTAGATCAAACAGAGGCTTTCACCCCCAAAACAAACAGAATGGACTTGAAAACTACAATGCTGAGCAACAGCCTAAGTCCTATACCGCTGATCTGTTTGTGGCACCATCCCCTATTATATTAACGCAGAAGATGGTAACAGTAGAAACCTTTTCTTTTTCATGTTGACATACCAGTAGACATACTAATTCCTGTGTTCAATTCCCAGCTGTGGATGATATCTTTCCACTTACAGAACTTACTTCCCCCAGCCTATCCAACACTATCTTCTCCCACATCTTTAACCTCCTTTCAGCTTTCACCTATGATTCCACTTCCTCATATGCAGTCCTGACTAGTCCTTTCACCATGCCTTCATCCTGCTGCTCCTCCATAACTTCTGTGTGAACACACTCCCCTGCTTCTGCCTTGGTTTCACCTTTCATCCACCCCTCCACCCAGTGCACCCCCCCAGTCTGCATCCCATTCCTCCCCCATGCCACCAGGAACCAGCTGGGAGCACTGGGCAGCCCGGAGAGTGCCTGTGCCTACACAACAGTCTTAGTAGCTTGCAGTCACCACAGGGGCAGCGAGACCTGTTCAGACGTGGAACAGGCTTGGGCACAGCAAGTCATTCACAGACAGTCTCCAAGGGCTATTGGGGCACTCACAGAACAGACTGTTGACACCAAACTCAAAATCCCCATTAGTTTGTAAGTTCTCCATTCGGCTGTGGGTTTTTTTGTTTTGTTTGATTTTAGGGTTTCTTCCACTTAAGATCAAGACCAGAAGACTATCAAATCATCCAGTCTGAGAACCTCAGTAACACAGCAGTTAGATTTCATCCAGTTAATGACATTCTTTCCTTTTTCCACACTAATTTTGTGTTGGACTGAAGTCTAATCTCTAGAGAGAAAGCAAGCCTCAAAACACCCATGAGAGTATACAATTCACTGGATTGCTATTAATAAATTATTTCAGCGATTGGTAACCTTCATCAGTATGCTTATGGATGCGACTGTCTCCATATTTTAGCTAATGGTTCTTTCTATTCCTTTCTCCAGTAGCTTAGAGAAGGCAAGTGCACTCAGTATTCTCCTCACCAGAGAGTACTTAGACAATATAATTGAGTCACCATTCAAGTTGTTTTGTGCATGATAAAGAGATTGAGCTGTAATTAGGGAAGGCTTTATACTCTGATAGAGTTCAAGTACCCAAAACCAATTTCTGTATCCTTAAACAGTGCTGCTGCAAGTGAATTTAGCATTTCAGTCCTAACATCATGAATGCCATATTGCTTAAGAAAAATCTCCTGTAAATTCAGTTTATAAAAGAGAGAAGTATACCTAGCCTTTGGATACATTTTCATGGAATAAGGAAAGCAGGTAAACCTATCGAATTTCAGATTCTATCTTTTCTTAAATTATTCTGAAACAAATAATGAAAACATTAGGTTCACATGCTTCTTCACTAGAAACTGTATGAAGATGAGCACAAAAAAAAAGAGGAAAATATTTTGCTTTATCCCTGTTAATACTGTTCTCAGAAAGAGCTTATAAACCCCAAGACTAGAAGAAAGCAAGCAGAAGAAAATCATCACTCAAATGGCTTTGGCCCAGCAAACTCTTAAGCATTCAAAACTAGATACTGCAAGCTTTACTAGCATTGCATATTCATGTTTTCAAGTGCTGAATTTTATTCATTGCCTTTAAGATATGCACCCCTTTTGCTGAGGGACACCAAAGAGTAGATGTTAGCCAGCTCCAAAGGCCCCACCCATTCAAGGTTCTCACTAGGTCAACAGCTCAGCAGGCACACGCCAGCCCTCTTCGTGACTGGGCACTTTGAGGGTGGATCAGGGGAATAACTAATGACTCATTTATGGATTGCCTAAGGAAATGTATTATTCGGGAGTGCGACACCTGGGTGCAATTCTCTATCACAAAGCAACTATGAGAAAGGACAAGCTTGTGCCTCTAAATAACACGACTTTCAAAAGCTTGGCTATAGACAAGCAGCCCACTTGTCCTAGAAAAGGTTGTACTTGCATTCAGGTACTACAGAGGCTCTTCTATTGAGAGAAGGGGGGAGGAACACGACATGGACGGACGTGGGACCAACGACACATGGACACGACACAAACAACCCTAAGGAAGGTGCTCTTTATGCCCTGTAACCAACTCTAGCATTGGAATTATGAGCTGAAACTCCTCATATAGGCAATGGAGCCCTATACACTTCAGAAGTGCAGCCTTCCCCTTCCCTGTCCTCCAGGAAAGGATCCTTATTCCAGCCAAAAAAAATTAAAAAAAAAAAAAAAAAAAGAATTAAAAAAAAAAATGGTACATAGACAGATAAACCAACTGCCCAACAGAAAAAGATGACCAACATAAGGTATCCCTCAGAATTTCTTTGGCACTGAACACTTTCTGATATTGACAGGTTTTGTTGCACCTAGTTTTTTGAGCCTCATTCCAATGAGGCAAGGTAGCAACAGTACCCTGGAGTAACCCAAGGAAGTCTCAAAGGGGCAAGCACAGGATTTTTCCACACCTTAACACAGAGCAAGGTGTTGAAAGGTGCTCAGGCAGGAAAAGTCACAGACAGTGTTCAAAACCCTCTCAGTGCTACCTTTGCCTCCCCCAGCATACTTTCCTGGTGGCCTGCTGCAGCTGCGTTAGTCACCTCTGCTTTAAGCCAGCAGGAACGTACCTGCGAGTGCAGACAAGTCACCGGCAGCGTGCAGACACTGCCTTAAAAGGCAACATTCCTGTTTGCAATCCGGGGGAAATTCTTTCCCAGGACTGCAAAGCGGCAGTCATTGGGATAGCTGGAATTCTTCTAATTGTGTACAGACAGACAACTCGAATAATGGGTTGAGCAACAGGAAACTGGAGCCGACCAAAGGGCCAAAGAGCTAAGGCACACAAAAGCGTAACTCTTAGACACACTTCCAATTAAGAATTGCTTTAAATGCAATTCATTCTCCATACAATACTGACTTGTGCCATCACGAATCAGAATTCTGTTGCCCAGACAAGAGGCCACCTCCACTCTTTTATCTTTTTTTTTTTTTTAAAGGATCATTCAACATGGGCGTACTGCACAACTTCAGTCAGCACTTGCCTTTACTCCATTGTCAGTTGTGCAAGCAACCTACTCAGCAAAAGAGAATGTGCTGGGTACCATAAACTCAGTTGCTTATAATAACACAATCAAGAAACGCCTGATTAAAAGAAATCTGCATCTGCTTTTCAATCCTAAACAGTTACTTATTAAAAACAATCCAGAATAACAACTCATTAGTTCATTATAGCAACAGTTCTGTATTTCAGACCAGCTGGCAACAAAAGCTTTTTATCTAGGCTCTTCTTTAGCTCTCATCACCGTAGTATTCAAGTGATCATAAGAAGCAGCAGCCCTAAGCATCCAGAAATTCAGGAAGTAAAACATCCTTCAAATTGAAGCTATGCAGCAGTATGGTATAATAGATCAGTAGATTAATTTTACCATATTAAAAAAATCCCATAATATCTAACTCATTCTTGACTTTCTTCAGTCCAAAATTAAAAGATCTCATTTTAGACTGCTTCCTGGACCTTCAGCATACATTAAAAACGTAATTAAAACCAGAATTTGTTTTCACAAGAGGGACATCTTGTAGATAAAAAGACAAATATTCTACTGCAAAACAACAAATCTGAATGAATGATGAACTGCTGTGGTCGAATATATTAGCATAATCGATAAATTAATAGAGCCCCAAATGCTCAAATTTTTAGTTGTTTTGGGATGGGAGAAGAAAAAGGTTGGGAGGCTAGAAGAGAATGGGAAATTTAAGCTCTACATCTCAGTTACAGAACATCCTAGCAGGCCTTTATCACCCACTTCCTCTGCATGAGTGACTCCAGTTTCAAGCCTGTTCATCTCCATAAAAGGAGAAGTAATATAGCATTCACACAATGGTGACATCATCTCTTCGGCTAAGAGGAAGTGTAGCTGAAAGGCAAAGGCTTGGCTTGCAATCCCCTGCCTATAGCTGACTCATTAAGGCTAAAAGCTTAACCGTAGCTAGATGGTACCACCCACCTCCTAACCACCGAGCGTCTGGCAGAACTGAGCAGCCTGGCCCTCTAGGTTTCCATTACCATGCCGCTCCCCTACCATCGCGGCAAATGCCTGTAGCCCAACTCCGGCAACTGGCTGGCTGACCAACTTAGAGAGTTGACCTAAAGCAAGAATTAGTCTTGATGCATGTAAGTGCTTCAACCATGCAGTAGTTTCAGTTCCTCAGTCCCTCCTCAAACTTCTCTTCTGACCTCAACATAATCTTAGAACAAACGTCCTTCCCTCCAGACTCTAACACAGGAGGAATCCCAGGAACTTGACACTGCTGCTCAGAACAACTCCACTGGCATAAAATCTAATCAAGTATGTTCACTGTGGTGCTTTAACCTACATGCTGGTTTGAATAGGATCAAAAACAGTTCCGGGGAACCCTAGAACAGAGCCTGAGAGCCTGCTTTTCCATTATCACTTAAGGAATGCATTATAGAGAAGTTTCAAAATCCTAATAACTTATCATCAATTAGGAAAAAAGAGAAAAAAAAAAAATCAAATGAAGGACAAGCTTAGCATATCCAAGAAGAAAAATCACTTGAGTTGGCAGGAACACCAAGCCAAGATTCAGATTTGCATTATCTGAAGTTTGAGGACAGTCACGAGGAAAAAAGAAAGTTTCATTTCAAAAAATTAAATATATCCTACTGGGTCAAATGCAAATATTTATTTCCCCAAGCCATTTCTGGACTAGAGCCCATACCCCTTTCTCTAGCATTCCTTAACTGAATCTGGAGATAGCAAAACAGGAAAACAAGTTAGGCTGTAATTTTAGGTTACACAAATGTTTATGAAGTTCTGACAGGACAGAAAAACTGGTATACAGCCTGCAAAAGCTCAGGCAGCTCATGATACTAAAACAGTGAACTGCAGGGAGACTGACAGCAGGGGCTGAGCCATTACATAAGCGACTGCCAGAGAGCTCATGCTCTGGTTTACAGGAATGAAGTAAAGAGGGTGTGGTAACTACTAAAACCCAAGTGGGCAACGGAATTTTTTTTTAGCTCCTTGTTCTATTGAAAACCACATTTTGAGACATACATTTTTAGAGCTGCATTTAGAAATCTCAAATAATTCAAAGCATGTAAAACATTTCTTAAGAAAATCAGAAACTACGTACATCTTTTCTTGTCATTTGTATGCAAACACCATCAAACAAACATCCTCCACAATTAGTATCCAGATTTAACATTGCCCTTTGCATCAGAAATTTAGACAAAACTTGGAAACAAACTAGAGAAAACAGGCTGTATTCCTTTGGGTTTACTGGAAACAGAACTTGACCTTTACATGCAACTTGAAAGACACATCTGTGTGTCTATATAATCTAAACAGCTCTGTCAATCAAGTATCCTGAATTGATAAGCAAACACTGAATATTGTATAGAAAATAAGGATGCACTTTGGGGCAGTGCAATATACAGTGCAGCAATAGCAGACCAATGCCAAGAAGCAAGCTGAGAAAGACTTGAGACCAAGGAAGTTAAAACACAAGTGTTCTACTAGCTCGGAAACTTAAGAAATATGTAAACATCTAAGAATTACAAATAAAATAATTCAAGGTCATGTTCTCTAGAAGCAGATCTAGAGGGCTGTTTCTTGTGAAAATGACAACTGGGCCTGAGGAGCATGCGAAGATCTGCAACAGCAAGTGCTTTGTCTTACAATAGCTAACA
>KL276711.1:18830-45124 GCA_000699545.1 Podiceps cristatus
AAGTTACTTGTACTTCAGAACTTTTTCTTTTAAAGACCAAACCCAGAGACTAACTCCCAAGTGAACACCAGTAAGGTGCAGGCTGCACAGGCTCCTTTGCAGACTAATCCATCGAGGTCAAGGAGGGTTTAATCACTACACAATGATTTTAAGAGTTTTGTTCAGTGAACTGTTAGGAGCCCTACACTAGTATGTGGAGAAACTGGAAGAGAAAGGAGATGGAGTACATTCATCAGCAGTGTGCTATCTATTCCCTCTCCTACCTGTCTCTTAGTAGAGTACGTTGAGCTTTGGAGACCAGAATAATCATACTGATCTGACCTATTACAAAAGTTTCAGACACTGGCATTAAAACAGCCATCATGCTCCACACACCAATGAATTTTCTAGCTTCTACCAGTATTTGACATGGAAAATTCCCTATATGTGTTCCAAATAGACAAACGGGGGCTGTTTAACAGCTTTAAAATATGTTTTTCTAACTAGATCCCCTGGTGACTATGAATTGAGGTAAGGAATGTACCCCTTCAATGTACATCTGCTGCATTAGAATAATGATTTGTTTGTTCAAGACACCACTCCACTTGCAGGCACTATGCTTCAATCATCTGCACCAAAAGACTAATTCTTCTGAAATCAGTCAGACCTGAGGCTTCTGGCATTCAGGTTGCCCAGGGAACAGAAACATAAAGACAAATGGTTTTCTCCAAAACCAAAAATGTTACACTTTTCTCAGAGTTCTTGAAGCACAGGAAGTCTCTCCAAGTACCATGCAGCAAAATAACGTTTTCATCTCATTTCTGAGTCAGAGAAAGGAGGAAAAAAAGAAAATATGATGATCACTTTGAACATGTTCTCCATCATGTTATTGCTTCAAGGAAGTACTTCTGGTGAAATTTAACAAAAAGCAGTTTAACGCCTTGGAATACATAAATGTCATATGGCACTTTTGTGAACAGAGTAACCAGGGTAGACACAAAAAGAGGACCAAGCTCACCCATAGTGCATCATAGATACCTGAAAAAGGTTAAATATTTATTGGATTATCAGAGGTTGGAATAAAGCTGTCATCATCCTCTCCCTTCCCAATTCCTTTACTGACAAACATCCCTTTGAATGGCCTGCTTATTAGAATACCATACATTGACTGAAAAAAAACCAAAAACAAAACAACCACACAAAACCCAACACAAATCAAAAAAAAGCCAAAAAACCCCAGAGTCCAAATCAATTAACATTTAACATGCAAGGCTTTTCCACTCTGTCAGCTTAAGAGATAACTATACCCCACGCTGACAGAAGTCAGAGTCGACAGACTGCTATCCTTCTCCAGACCATGAAGGATTCCCAGTCTTCAGGGCTCTGAAAGTAACCTAGGGAAGGCAGCCTAATCCTAAATGCCTCCGGCTCATGTGGAGCACCAGACCCTTTCATCTTCTATTCTCTGTACAGATTCCTGCCATACCACTGACTGCTGCACCAAGCCTCCCCCACCGCTAAGCAAAACTGAGAGAGTAAAATAGGAATGTTGCTCTCCATTGCCCTAGAGGCTAGCCAGGACCAGAGAGACTGCAACAACCTACTCACCTTCACTCCCAGGAGTAGATATCAGAATGCAGTAAGGAAGTAAGGCAGCAAATAACCCTAAAATGATCTCTAGGGTTCTTGCTAGCACACATACATGCATATGAAGCAAGACATGCACAAAAATCTTTCCAAACCTAGTTAAACAGATCAAAGCAGGCTAGTTCAAAAGCTAAATGATAATGAAATTCACATCCAGACAAGTGTTGCAAAAAGTCATCGACAAAATACCTCAAATCAGGCAATGAAGAGCTGAGGTAAACCTCTAGACTGTCAATACTGCTGAGAATACTGCATAGCTAGAATTGTTCTGGGAAAGGTAAACACTGCAGCAGAGCTCACAGCAACTTTCCCATGCTAGGAAAACAGAGGCAGGGCTGTCATTCTTTAGCACTGTACACTGAAGCAATTCAAGTCTGGGATTTCTGAGTTTTAGACATCACTCAAGCAGCGGTCTGACAGAGACACTGTCTCTTTTCAAAAGGAAAGAAAATACCCATGTAGATTAATCACTAGCTCTGAACCACCATCAGACCAGGGAAGGTCACCTGTCCCTTGTTGCAGAATTGCAGCTGTCTGGATATCCACTACCACATACTGACACATCTGGCAGGGATGGAGGACAAGATGCATGCATATGCAGTTCCAAATAGTTTAACTGTTGTCTACAGAGGGAAAAGGACTGCTTCAGTCTTCTTACAACAATGCCAAAGAAACTCCTTCTGATTCTATGTAGAAAAGATTCCTTTTTTAGGAAAGAGTAACTCTGGTAGGGTTAAGTCAATAGCTTATTTAAGAAAAATATATGTTGGTACTTGAGCTAAGAAGCGGGCAAGGGAGAGAAGGAAGTAATAAAGGAAGCGAAACAGAGCGTTTCAGGCTCCCCTTCCACTCTGTGCAACCATATTGTTGTAATCCTCCTGTGCTTGGAGGTACAAGTGGTAGTGAGGGCACAGGAAAAGCAGAACTCATAAAACTGAGTTTAAAAGCACAATTTTATTATATCTGGCCTTTGTTCAAAAAAGTGAGGGTAATTACGAGACCTAGAAGAGACAAACACCTTAATCGTTGCTCGTCACCAGAACATAAAGGAGTAATCAAATTCATACAATCAAACTGTCCATCATATCCTTTAAACCTTACAAAGCGTGCCTCTTCATATAATCCAGCTACAAACAGGGGAAAAAAGCACAGAATACCACCCTACCTGCACACTCTCCAAGCATCCCAAACACAAGCACCAACGCTGTGAAAGACCTCCTCTCAGAAGGGAGGATATGCACAGGACATTCAGAGCTCCATATTTAAAAGTCCCCAAGTAACCAAAAAGCAGCTGATAATATATATGGTTCTTCCCTTCTTATTTGTATACATGGGGGGGGGGGGGGGAAATAAGTTGATCTGCTTGCTTTTATTCAATGAAAAACCAACAGATGTATTTAATATTGCCTGATAGTTAAGTTTTATTCTTAACAGAGTAAGAATGTAACCAAGTAACTCCCAATCAGTGAAACTAACACTGACCATCACACTTCAAAAACCAGAAGCTTGTTTCACCCAACCAGACAGTATGACTGGATTATAAGCCTCCATCAGCCAATATACATACTTGCCCACCTACAGTTATCTTCCATCTGATCAGGCTCATCACTGAGAGGGAAAGTTCACTCCATTCTCCTTGTCTGCTTCTCTGAATCCCGTGCATTCACACCAGTCTGCATTCACACTCTTGCCAGACTGTAAGGTTCTTCAATCCACTAAAACAGGAGAAAGCTATTCACCTGAACACAAAAGCTGGTACCAAGTAGGTGTCAGGTGTCTGTAAGCAAGGACAGAGTGGGCAACAATGCCTTTTGATAGCAGTGGGTTGTTGTTCTCCTAGAGTGTTTTGACTGCAACTTTGATTTGTGATTTCAACAAGAGTCATTATCTCAGTCAGCACTCACCTTGCATCATACTCCTGTAGGCTGTGTCTGTGATGGCGTAGATATGAGGGGGCATCTCATGTCTCTTTTTGCCTTTGTACATCTCCACTATTTCTTCTGAGTATATGGGCAGGTTCTTGTAAGGATTGATTACCACACAGAACAGGCCTGAGTAGGTCTGGAAAGAAAATGCCCCAGCAAATAAAGACAGGAATTAAAAATGTTGTATACTTGCACATTTTAACAGTGTATTAGTTGGAAAACCAAACAAACCAGTCCTTTTTTAAGTGCTTCTTCCAGTGACACCGTGTAGATGCTTCCCACTGAGCAACATTAAAATCTAAGCAACAGCTAAAGTCATATCAACTTGACTAGTACTCAACCTTTCCAAGTATGCACAGAGCATCAACTGACACATTAGTCACACTGATATCAAACTGGCCTGCTCCCTGGCTAATTAACAGTCCACTAGGACTGGCTTTTCTTCCTTCCAAAGTTCCAATAACCAAGTCCAGTGTCTATTTCATCATACAAGGTAGGTGCTCAGATCCTAGAAACATGTAGTTTATTATGTTCTGCCTCATGTTTGCCATGGATTTATCCAGTAATTGATCAAGTAAAACACAATAAAATATCAAGCCAAAATAGTTACTAGAAGAAAAACAAGACCAGTGTACTCCTTAGGAGTTTTCAAGACCACCGGACTAGGCTGAATTCAGTGCTGACCCTGCTTCTGAAGAGGAAGTTTGATTAGATGGCTTCCTAAAGACCCTTCCAGCCTGAACAATGTCATGATTTATAATGTAACGAGTGTGACTAGAACTAGATTCAAAACCATTTAAGATCATTAATGTAGTATAGTTCTGAACTAGTCAATACAGAAAGCAACTCAAAAGTATTCCGTGCTCAAAGATTCAGCAACATTTGCCAAAGTGTACTGCTAATTCATCTCAAACAGTTAATTCATTGATCTGTGACAGCAAACCTTGATTTCTCAATTGATTTCTACTGGCTTAAATTCTACAATTCTAATGGAAGACAACTGTCAAAATACTTGTAGTGAAAATATTAAGCTTCTTAGAAGAAAAAAAATCTGAGATGTGAATACCTAAAAAACCCCACAAATAAAAAACAAAACAAAACACACCAAAACCACACCCACCCATTCTAACAAACATTTCACTTGTAAAGTGAATAGGAGGAGCAGAGGCTTCTTAGATATTTCCTAGATACTCTTAAGAATAGCATTTCAATCCTTGCCCCTGGGGTTTAGAGCTACCCTAGTTCCCTCTCAAGTTTAGAGGCAGCTGTCTGAAACATCTAGATAGGAGTAGCTTTCTACAGCAACTTGCACCAGAAGAGGCTACATTTGGCACTTTTCATTCCTATTGCCACTGTCTCTTCTATTGTTTGCTCAACGAAGAGCGCTTCGGAGCAGTAAAGAGTCTTCCACAGTGAGCACAGAGAGTACTTAATCTGATTTAGTCTCATTAGCTAGATAAAGGTAAGGATTAGACCACAGTGATCAGACGGGTGAAAATAGCATCTACCACACAGTTTACCGCCTTCTATTCAAATTTTCTACATGCTGGCTTAACCTTAACTAATTAGCCCATTCTTATACGCAACAGATTCAGATACAGCTTTCACCCTGTGTCTCCCAGAAAGCAAAATTTTTATATTTTAATTTTTCCTTTTCCATGTCCCAGTATAAACTATCAGGAAATATTTCCAGACCTCCTTTTTTAAAAAAATAAATAAATAAATAAATAAATTGAGGAATATTTGAATAGCTTATAGAAAATAGTAAAACTCTTTCCAAAATGGGAAACTATGAAAGTTGACTAAAAACCTTTCAGTGTAGGACTTCTAAAGTTCCAGGAAGCTAAACTTCAGTGAGACATGCTTGTCAGCTTAGGTTTGATGTACTGCGTGAAAGGAACAGTTTAAATAGTTTGCAGAAACCAACTTGGCAATGCTAGTTCCTTTTGATTCAGCCTTCCATCAGTTCCTCAGTTCTCCATCATGTCAGACAGTACTTGTACAGCACAGAATGGCAGATGAAAGGCTGAGTTGTGCTTTCCTGACCTGTGACTACACTAGTGGAAGACAAAGTAGGACCAAGAGGTAGAAAGGAGTCAACTCAAGAGTAGCATGCTCACGCTACCTGCAATACACCTTTTCCTTATACTGGCATGGAAATAATTTACATTGGAGTCAACTGAACTGTTTGTTAGAAGAAAAGCTGTAATTTTATCAGAGTTCTGAAAATCAAGTAAACAAGTAAAAACAAGTTAAAAACTCTCTAGGCTGCCAGTTCCAGCTGCCTGCATTAGCAACCGTCTTGCCTCAAATCCCATGGCAGCAGCAACATGCATGTAGTAATCAAAAGAAGATGCCCTATATAGTCCCTGTTCCCCCCGCAACAAAGCTATAATTCATGCCACAGACGGAACCTGCCTCTCCTTTGAAGATGTTAATAAAGCTAAGTGCCCATTTGCTGCTTTGAGGGGATTAGAAGTGAGAGCAAAAGAAAAGTGGTAGCAAGTACTGTGTTAAAATTCCACAAGGAATGTAAAGTCTTCTTGTCTGTATTTGTGTGGCTTTTTATGGCCATATTTTCTGATATATTAGAATTGTCGGTTTTCAAGAAGGAACAGTGTAAAGGTCTGAAGCTGGACTGAAGCTGTCTTACAGATGAGAGCAGTTTAGAAAACGGAAGACATTAATTTCAATTAGAGCAATGAAGCCATGAAGCAGGTATGCAGGAAGAAGCCATCACCTTCTTTGAGCATTCGGTTGCCAGGAGAAATACCCAAGAGAAGTTTCCTTGCAGTATAATGATCTCAGACAGATGTGTGAGGTGATATTTTTGTCTAATAAAGGCAGGCAACTAATCACGGCTGGAATAGGCAACTGAGCAAGCCCACCATGTGACGACTGCTGGTCAAGCACACTGACAGAGTTTTATATAGGAAGCAAGTTGAATTACATTGAGCAGAAGCTACCAGCCCTACCACAGAGAAGACAAGTCATCATCTTCTTGAAGTACAAATAAAGCCTTATATGCATACATCTCTGAATTGAACCCAAGGCTCCAATTGAAAAGGTAATCTAATATAAGCATAGCTGGCTTGCATATCTGTACTTTGTTTCAGACATTACTATCTCAAAATAGAATTCTGGCATTACCTTTTACTAACTATTTGAAGTGACACACGGGCCAAACTGGAACTAGTTTTATTTTCCTAACTGCTAAACTAGCTCTAAAGAGCTGAAAGGACTGTCTGCAGCATGGTACAAAGCTGACAGCAGAAAGTTTATTTTCCAGCAACTGTTAACTAATTGGAACGTGTAAGGTTGAGTTTTGAATTTCATACTGAATACAAACAAGGCAGTTCAGGTAGCAACACAGAAGTTGAAAATTATTTTCTGATAAAGCATCCCTAATAGAAAGGGTTAATATTGAAGTCAGTCTATTAGCAAGTCACCTCAGTGGAGAACCAATCAGCACATGGAAACAGCAATCGGTGTCAGACTCAAGCTTTCAGTTCTTGATGTGTTTGACATACCCTGCTCAAAATTTGTCTGCACCAGCCATAAGATTTTCCCCTTCCTTTTATAGGATGGATAGACAGAAAGATAAATTAAGGGGAAAGAAAAAAAAAAAAAAAAAGAAAGAAAAAGGAGGGGCAAAGAAGAGAGAAAGGACAAAAGCAAAACTAAATTATGGTTACGATCTTTCCAGGGGGTTGGCACTATATGATCTTCAAGGTCTCTTCCAACCCGAACCATTCTATGGTTCTATGATATATGCTAGAGATACATTGCGTGTATTCTCTTTCTTCAACAGGATTAATGACCAACTAACAGCCACTCCAATGAAAGCATTTTAAGCTTTCACATTAATCTTCTGACTTACTGAGAACTGCTGACAGGTGAGATCAGTCCATTTCACAAATGCACAGAAACACCATTTTGGTAAGACTAAAATTCTGTAATAGAGCATTACTATACTAGGTTTACTTGGGTGAAGGGTGTGGGGATTTTTTTTGTACTTCTTACAATCCAATTAGAAGAACTCAATTTATTACAGTCACAGACTATGTTTGAAATTTCAGGGGATATCTTGCAAGATATGTGAAATAGCCCATTGCATAGTGTGCAACAGACTTGGAGATACTGTTGAATTATTTTCAACAACCCATTACATAACCTAGCAATGTTTCCTGTTCTAAAAATGTTACATATGATCTTGCACATCCTATTTCATCTCAATACCATAATTCTTCCCTCTGAGAATAGATTTTGACCAGTAGTCAAAGGAGTTCTTGACTATACAGAATACTTAACTACATCGACCTCTAACCACATGAGGCCTCAAAATTTTGAGATCAGAAGGCGGGAGTCAGACTAAATTTATATCAGCTTTGCATCCTTCAGATGTTCTCTGGCAACTTCTGCAACAGTTGCCTATATGCCTTTGTGCCACTCCAGAAGAACATTGGTCACAGCACTAGCCAGAGCCAGAGTTTTGAGCTTGTGTTCATGGTCCTTAAATAAGAAGGCAGCAGTTTACAAAGGTTTCTACCTAAGATGGATAGCTAGGGTGAATTTCTGCCATGTAGTGTTTTAGGTACCACCAGTTCCTGTTAGGGCAGAAGAGATCATCTATAGCTTGCCATGTAAGATGACTACATAAAAGGCTATATCCCTTTGGGTATGACAAAACAGTAAGCATTCAAAAACCCCAAAACATACAAACAGATATTGCAGAGATATATGCATATCTCCATCCGACGAGAAAGGCACCTCTGGGGTTTTGGCAGCACAAAAAGGGGCAGAGGGGAAATCAAGACAGACTTTCTTCGAGGACTGTATTAATATACATAGAATCATAGAATAGTTTGGGTTGGAAGGGACATTTAAAGGTCATCTAGTCCAAACCCCTGCAATGAGCAGGGATATCTTCACATGTTTACATATAAAATTTATCCTTCAATACATTTTATTTTAATAGATCTGCTAATCTACCACAAAGATGATTTCATAGTGCCTAAAAATACTGAACATCCGGCATTTCCACATTCCTCAGGATTCCATCTCAAGCAGTCCCATTTTAATTCTGTTAAGCAGAGGCTAGTCTGAGAATAAACAAACCAAGAAATACTAGTTTCTGCTTTAACCAGTCACTGCATCCAAATTTTACATTATCACTGAGCTTAATCATTCATTCTATGCTTGCAGAGTATTAATAAAGTAGAGGCTATCATGACCAACATCTGCTGGCTAAACAGAGGCCATATGAAGAAGAAAATCAGAAGGGAACTCAAGAACCAGGTCAAAGTTCCAAATTCTCCTTCCCCACCTTTCCCTATTCATTGCTTTTGGTATTCAGTGAAGTAGTTGCTGCATGCTTCATTGGGTCTGACTGTTGGTCCCATAAATGGTATCTTTGTCATTTCCACAGCAATAAGAATCAGGAATCTCTGCTCTTGCCCATTTTGGGGTGGAAAGAAAAGGAAATATTTCCTATCTGTAAGCACATGCAAGCATATATGTGCCTTCTCTTGTAAGACACTCTGAGATCCAGAATTTTTGTAACACAAAAAGCTTAGCATTAGCATTCTTTCCCCCTGAAGCTCCAGACATGGGAAAACACAATTCAGATGTTAGGTATATTAGGACTGTGGGTTTTTATTATATGGTTCAGTTCAGATCAGACTCTATTTACCACTTTCCAATTGCTCTCACTTCTTGCTAAAAGAAAGTCAAATGGCATTCAAAACATCCTGCAAATGAAGACATTAAAATGTTAAAGACAGACTTACCACAGCATTCCTTGAAAGCTTCAACATTAACTAGAGGGGGATTGGCATAGTTTAGCAAAAAAATTTTAAGTAGAGGGAAGAAGCTAAGTCACATGACAGTTGCATATAGGGCCAATGAAAGGTTAACCTACACATTTTAGAAGCAAAGCGATTACAGTAAGTTCACATACTATGAAATCAAGAACTCTTGCCCCAATAGACAAGATTACTTACATATATCAGTCCTGAGTAGTATCTCTCCTTCAAGTTGTGAAGCACAGAAGCTTCATTCAGGCATGTCAGCTCTGCCATATCTTCCACTTTAGAGAATTTGGGGGGGTTCATCTTCTGGATGTCATCCTTATTTACTTTTATTTTCTTCCCGTTCTCTGCCAGTTCCACGATGGCCTCATCTCCAACTTCTTCCTTCAGGCTAGCTGCCTCAAACCCATTCTTCTCTGAGGGAACCCATACCAGCTTCTTAGCTGCCCAGTCAGCCTGAGTCAGGGGGTTATTAATGATGTTTTTGTCCACATAAAGGTACTTATCTGCATCTCTTTGCGACATTGTGCTTTAGAATTGGGGACCTGCAAAAGAGAGAGAGGGGAAGAAGAAAACAAAAAAAAAAAAGGTTATTTTTAAAGCCTCAAGTTGCCTTGCAAATTCCTAGAGACAGATAGGCACATGTTAAGTACTCCAAGTCCCTTGTCACCAGAGCATGCCTCCCCCTCCTTTAGTTTCATGTTAGTAAGCACTGGTAAGTTGTCAAATTTCCAATAAGGTCAAGGTCTTGCTTGCCAAGAGGATGAGAAAACACAAACTAGCAAGCAGTTAAAAAAAAAAAAAAAATCAAAACACAACCCACACCACCAACCTATAACAAAACACTGACAATTAAGCATTTGGAAGCCATTATTTGGCAGAAAAGAGAAAGCATATTAAAGTGGCTAACATTAAACAATTTGTAAATTTGTAAGGTGTACTGATACTCATAGCATCAGATATTATGTCAGTAACGTTCAGGTCAAGATTAGCCCTTCACTGCTCTACTTGGTAGAGGTATTAGCTCAGAAATATAATCATAAGTGTTTAATCAACACTTTTACTTCCTATCTCTTGGTTTTCATAAGCTACAAAGCAAATACCACATCATCTTAGAAATGCAATATACCAGTCTAGACAACACATAAGACTCGCTTTACTTCTAAAAGACATCATCAAAAATTTGAGGACACCATTTAAGACTGACAGTAGATACTTTCCATCACCAGCTTAGTAGCAACACCCAGCCACCAGTTTAGAATCATAGAATCATTTAGGTTGGAAAAGACCTTTAAGATCAAGTTCAACCAGAGTCCAACCACTAACCTAGCACTGCCAAGCCCACCACTAAACTATGTCCCTAAGTGCCCCATCTAAATGTGTTTTAAATACCTCCAGGGATGGTGAATCAACTACTTCCCTGGGCAGCCTGTCCCAGTGCTTGCCAACCCTTTCTTTGAAGAAATGTTTCCTGATATCCAATCTAAAGCTCCCCTGGCACAATTTGAGGCCATTACCTCTTACCCTATCACCTGTTACTTGGGAGATTGACACCCACCTCTCTACCATCAGTAAGATCTCCCCTCAGCCTCCTTTTCTCAAGGCCAGACCACCCCAGTTCCCTCAGCTGCTCCTCACAGCACTTGTGCTCTAGACCCTTCACCAGCTTCGTTGCCCATCTCTGGACACGCTCCAGCACCTCAATGTCTGTCTTGCAGTGAGGGGCCCAAAACTGAACACAGCACTCGAGGTGTGGCCTCACCAGTGCTGAGTACAGGGGGGTGATCACTTTCCAACTCCTGCTGGCCGCACTATTTCTGATACAAGCCAGGGTGCTGTTGGCCTCCTCGGCCACCTGGGCACACTGCTGCCTCCTATTCAGCCAGTTGTCAACCAACTCCCCCAGGTCCTTTTTCGCCAGGCAGCTTTCCAGCCACTCCTCCCCAAGCCTGTAGCATTGCTTGGGGTTGTTGTGACCCAAGAGCAGGACCCAGCACTTGGCCTTGTACACTTTTTCTAAATAATGTTCAGTAGCAAAATGCCTCCAAGACAGTAACAGAATAAACCTGTGGTCAGGAAATTTTACAGCCAAAAATCCTATACTGGGATCCTTCTATGAAGCTGTGATCAGGTAGAGGAGCGAGTACCACCCCTACAAGATGGAGATTTAGGCAGCATGCTCAGAAAGTGGCACGCTAGATTTAGTGTTTCATCAAAACCAGAACACTACCGCCACAGATTTTCCAGTTTATAAGGCAGCAATTTTATTGGTGCCATTCAGAAATCCTTTCAATCAGAAGAAAGAACTGCATGCATCAAGGCTCATTAACCATGTAACAGCAGCCTCATTACAAGGTCCCATAAACATTACCTCTTGGATCCTTCCTCACAAAGATACCAGTGTCCTCAATATATATTTTTCATAACTTAGAAAGAAGCAAGAGCTCTTTAGTACCCAAAGAACAGGAAACGAAAATATCAATATTCACATCATGGAAAGCTGTCAGGATCTATAGGGATAGCTTTTCTACAGAACATACTTATATTTACAAACCAGCCTGCAAATCAAATAAGTGAGATCTGACGATAGATACTGCAGGCAAAAAGGTACTGAGAGCAGGACAGAAACACTTCAACTCCTGAAATATGCATGAAAGCAACAATAGATATTGAGTCCCAGCATTAGCAGGCAGTGAATGAAGCCAGAAAAACATTAGTTATAATAATGATGGGCACAAATGCCTACACCAGTCATTTGTAAGCATGTAGGAAAATTCCTTTCAAGAAATGTATCATTGTAGGCGGTATGCAACTTTGACCACGAAACTATGGATAGCTGTATATTCAGAGTCAAAAATCCTTTAGCAAACAAAGAAAATTACTCTATAAATAATCATTTCCTTTAGCTTGAAGTTTAGAGTCTTTGTCTTAAACCTTACAGGATATGCTAAGCAGCTATCCCACACTTTACCTCATCTTTCCTTCCCCACAGGGTCACAGACACGTCCACCTCAGTCACCACAATGGTGATTCTCAGAGCAACTTGTCCTCCCTAGCTTTTCATATTTTTATTGAAAAGCCAGATTTTAAATAGGTACACAATGAAGAGATTTGTTGCACAGATAAAATGTAGCAATTGAGAGGCTGCCATGAAAAATTTGAGCTGTTAAAAGAGGTCCAAGACGACACTACAACAGCTAGCCTGACAGAGTATGGAGGAAATTAGAAATAGAAATAAACCCTATTGCTCTCTACAACTACCTGAAAGGAGGATGTAGTGAGGTGGGGATCGGTCTCTTCTGCCAAGTAACAAGTGATAGGACAAGGGGAAAAGGCCTCAAATTATGCCAGGGGAGGTTTAGATTAGATTTCAGGAAACATTTATTCACTGAAAGGGTTGTCAAGCACTGGGACAGGCTGCCCAGGGAAGTGGTGGAGTCACCATCCCTGGAGGTATTTAAAAGACTTTTAGATGGGGCACTTAGGGACATGGTTTAGTGGCTGGACTCAATCATATTAAGGGTCTTTTCCAACCTAAATGATTCTGTGATACAGAGAAGACTAACAATTCAACAAAAGATATTGAGACTCCATGACATTGCAGAGTATCATCTGCAGGTTATGGTCAAAGGGTTAAGAAAAGGGAGTGGAGGGAAGGAGGGGAAAAAGAAAAAAGAAAAAAAATATTCAATTGTGTTCAGAACTGTATCAGGTTTGGCACGGCAACAGCTGTGCTCTACCCTCCATTACACAGTTTCCTGCCAGCAACTCCCAGAATCTAACCAGTTGCCTTTTTTGGCTATAATCAGGCAGGACACAGAGGCAGTGTGCTTCAGCTAAATTCAGTTTCATCATTTCCTGAGGAATCCTAAGTAACCAGCCATCTGAAGTGTCCTACATTACACGGAAACATATTACTCACTTCTTTACTGTTAGAGTACATGCATTCGATACACCTTGGCGATTTATTCTGGGATAAAGACTAATCCTTTTTGGATAAGAAATACATTAGGCCACAAGAAATCTTTCAAGGGGTATCCCCAGCCATTTCTAGATCTGAAGAGATCTAAGGAAAGATAGCTACAGAGAGGTTAATCAAATCCCTTACAGGAGGAGAACGTCAAGTTATCTCCTGTACAGCAAGACTGCATTCTTTAGCCAGTTAAGGGATCATTCTATAGCATCTATCCCTTTTTATTCCCAGGACTGAAAACAACCAACACAGCAAAAAGAAAACTGGCTATTCTAAAATCTCACCAAACACTAAGTTTTTATGCCAGTACTACTAAATAGTGAGGAAATTCAAAGATGGTCTGCACCTCAAACTTTAAACAGACTTGAAAATTTTTCCTATTGCATTGCAGCAGCAGTCTTATTCTCACCATCTCAAACTAGTTTTCATATGCTCCAGAAGAGCAGAATCCTCAGTACCAGAACTAAAAAAAATGGAGGATCACACTAAGATAACATGGTATTAGTGCTATTCTCAAGGCTGACTCCTAACCCACAGGGCCTCTAAACTAGCAATACCACAAACCAAACATTAATCTGCCTTCTCCACAAGAACCGTACTAGAGAAATCAGATTCAGCAAGTTCCATCTCATAGGCTCCGAAACTTATCTTCCTAGGTTATGCTGCATATTACTGGGCATTTCTAAAAACCCTGTAAGTGGTCAAGGAAGTAAGTCCAATAAGCTCTTGTAGCCTTACTACAACTCACAACAAATGCATGTCATTACCATTTTAGGAACGAATTAGGAAGCAATTTGTTTGCCTAGTGGTTTGCATTTTGAGTGTAGATAATTATGTAGGGCAAGGACATTTATCTTTACGTGGCTATTGTGCAACTGTCAGATGAGAATACCGTTAACAATATTCTTTTTGATGCAACACCAGTCTATAGATAAGACAAAAAAAAGTTTTGAGTTTAAATGCCTCCTTCCTAGTATTGTTTGCAAAAATGAAATACTACAGTCACTTCCCTGTTAACCCATTACACTCCCTTATTGTGGTTCCTAGCAATCTGAGCAACAGGCTGGTCAAACATTGCTTGTTTTCCATTACTTCGGGTGCCAAAATACATTCTTTTGCCATTTTACTAACTACATAGTTGCCACAAAGATGCCATACAGTTAGGCAAAGCAGTATGTACAGTCACGAATAGGATGGAACTAAGACATTAATGATATTTAGTTCAACCTTGAAAAAAAAAAAAATCAAGAATCCTTTACATACATATTTCCCTGCAGATTCTTTTGAGATGAGCAAATTAAACACTGGCTTTAAGCTAAGATGCCATGCATTCCCTTTGAACTAGGTAGAATTACCCCAAACCCTCATTTGAATATAATCCTAGGGACAGAAGTCTGCCTTAGCCTCTTACAATTTCATAGCCTTAAGGCTTGAATTATGAGACACTTAACGCACTCCTCTCCCTATTTAAAGTATCAAGTGCTTCCCAAAAAAACTGGAAACAAACACCTTGTCTGGCTTGGAAAAGTCTAAAAGCTGCTTCTGCTATAAGGTCCTTCCCTTTGGATTACAGTGTTTTGCAACTGCTAAAAGCATAAGATGTTATCTATTTGCAATTTAATTTTCCAGATCTGTTTGTATTATTTGTTTCTGGGACTGAGCCACTGCTCAATAAGATGAGCTTCGGCTATGCTAAACTATTGAGGTAACAGTTGAAGTAGAAACAGAGTACGTTCAGAAAAGCAATAATGGCAACCGTTAAAGCATCACACTTACTAACAAGTATTAGAGCACTAGATAGGCAAGGAAAGCACTTCTAGTTTGAGTTATCCAAACCACCATTAAAGTAGGGATTGTCACACTTTTTTAGGCTTCAGTCTCATTATTAGCAAAGATGCATTACTACATTGGAATAGACAGCTTTAATCACAAACTGTTCCCTAGTTTAATGAATTATGAGAAGTTTGTGGCTATAGAGGACATAAAATAGCCAGATACATGTACTGTATACACTTGCTGATTCAGATCACCATTTCAGAACTTTGCTACAAGACCGAGCCTGCGTGAAAAGGGACATATGTGGGTAATTACTAGAATTATTCTGCTTCATATCCACCAATAAGGCACTGCTATAAAAACTTTCTGTAATTTCACATTAAATGATCTCCCTACATGGTTCATCTACTGGCCTTCATACTAGCACTGCAAGAGGAATTACCCTAAAGATCAGGGTGACAAAAAGAACAAACAATAAATAGCACTGCAAACACATTTAGACTACAACAAGTTAATTATCTTTGTTTATATAGTTCACATTTTAAAAGTATTTCAGGAACACAGATCCCATGCCGTTTTCCAAACTGGCTTACCTTTAGCAGGTTATGACAGAATAGCCTACAAGACAAAAAGCCCTTTCACAGCACAAGAGGAATGTACGCTGTTTCTACATGCAAGACAAGACTTTTACACTAGAAAGTTACAGCACTACCGGCCACTTACAGTCCCATTTCAGTTATAACTAAATCATCCTCAGTGAAGAAACTTAAGTCTTTGTTAATACACAGCATTTAAAAATAATCTGACTTTGAGAAGAAGCTAGTAATTCTAATCAAGTTTGATCAGTAACATTTCTGTGACAGGAATCCTTATTAAGCATACAATCTGAACAGCTAATACTTGCATTATTTTTGCAAACTCAACTATTTCACTTTCCCCAGACAGCTGAATACAGTTCATCAAATCAACAGAAACAGTTGCATTCAATGCAGCTAGAAAGCACAGTAAGTATACTTACTGTGGCCAGACTTCCTACAGTGACCATGAACTAACAAACATCAAAAAACAAAACCCAACCAACCAAAAAAAAAAAAAACCACCCACCCTGTAATTCCCTTGTATTCACTAAGAAACTGTTCAGAACTCATTTGTTTAGGACATACTAAGCTGACACTTCACAGTTTCACGTGCCAGGATGTTTATAGGAAAGAAAACTGAAGTTTGTTAGCACAAACTGCTCCAATTTGTAACACTTACATAAAAACTGTAGCCTGAATTACTAAAGGTGAGAAATAACGGGGTGGGGGGAGGGGGGAGGAGCCGAAAGGGAAAGGGAAAAGCTGAACTGGTTATATCTGCTTGTTTCTCAAGTTCGGTATATTGTGACACACCAGTGCCTGATGCTTCAGACTGAACTCAAGAATCATGAATTTCAGTTATCCCACTAGAGAATACAACATCAGGCAAGCGTACAAGTACGCAACTGAAAGCAAAACGAGTTTGCAACTCTCTCACTGATAGCCCCCCAAGATGAAGGCATTCAGCTACACTCACCCTTTTTGTTCAGAATGCCATGCAGACTCATTTCTTCTAGTTCAGCTTTATTTGGGATTCATAATGATTGCTATTAGGCTTCCTGTAGTACACTGCTCTTCTCTCTAGTCACAGTCTGACGCACACAATACATTGTTGAAAGATTTATTTCACAACTGGAATGCAGATTGCTGGCAATTATTGTTGCATATTCAGTTTGACTGTAGCGCTGCCCAGACTTGCCAGCTACTGTGTTTATTAGTGTAATTTAAACTCGAGGTAGAGCGCTAAAGTGCCTTCTCTGTATGCACAGGGCTCCAAGAATCAAGAAAGAAATCTAATTATCTAATGTATAAATGATACCTGTATTACACAAGAGTGATCTATCTACTGACCAGACAACAGTTAAGACAGAAGAAAGAAGCTGAAGGGAATTCTGTATCTTCCAGGAGGCCTAAAGGTACCTGGCATGAATCCTCAGAACAATGAACATGGAAGAAATGTTTCTCAATTTCTGTGTGTGCAGCTCGCTTCATCAGCTGTCAAGCACCACTTTCCGGTATGTGTGAAGCAGTACTTGCATTTTCTACTGTAACAGCTGGCACAGGAGGTTTGTGCTGTGAAGCTGGGACTTTACATGGCAAATTGCATAGGCCACAAACAAGTAAGACACTGTCTTTACATGCCACTTAGCAGTCACCTTTCCTCTTCACTGGGTTCAAATGAATGTCAAGACTGGGAGAACAGAAGCTACAGGCACAGCACATGTAGATGTAACATAAATTAATGCCAGTCTGAAAAGGCTACAGCTTTGGGTACCAAAGAGTGAAAATGGGAGAACACAGGCTTCACCATGGGCTGGCTATACAAGCACAGAAATTATCTTGAGCGACTGCACTGCATACCATAAAGAAATTAACCACTGTAGGTTATGGGCAAATATGGCCAGGCATAGCTTCCCTAAGTTAAGGCTAGGGAGGGTAGGCCTGCCCCTATTTTAATTGCACCTTCTCAGTTCAGCGAGACACAAAGACACATTACCATGTACATGGCACCAATAAAGTTAATCAGTTCCTATGAAGCTTGTGCCCATTGTTTAAACACACCAAAAGCTGGTTTAGGGAGGGGGAGGGTAGCCTTCTGTTGATTTGAAGTCCAGTCTTTAGCATGACAAAGCTAGGCTGGCTGCCACCCAACCCCATCACTTTGAATAAATATTCAAAGTTTACAATCCTGCATAATACACTTTCTGCAACTGTTGTTTCTCATTAGTGCACGTACAGTACAAGCCTTCTCAGCCGAGGAGAGAATTCCTCTTCCAGAGACAGTGTGCCCACAAGGAAAACATTCCAGGGGGAGAACACATTCTTTGTGACCACTCAGCAAAGTAATCCCACTTAAGGAGACAGCTGTAGTTCAGAAAACTGCAGCCCATCCCTGCTGTTCAAGCTGTTTTGCTGGAAGACTTGTTTTCAGGAGGCATAATGGACTCCAAAAGTTCCGATCAGGCATGCAGAATTCCCTAGGGACATTGCATGAGAGAGGGAGGAAGAGTTTGGAAAATTTCAGCCTGTCCTTTTTATCTCAGGGTCACTTTTCATCCCTTCCCTAATTTTCAGATTTAAGGCTAAAAAGATACCTGCCAAGAACTCGCTGGGGCACTGAAGTATAAGATAGCTCTTCCAATAAAATATGGTTCTGGCTCATTCTTTTAGAGACAAATAGTTAGCATGTATGTGGCTACGATAAAGTCATCTTACAGGAGCAATTACTCTTGCTATGTTAACTGAGAAATTCTTTTGATCTCAGCAGCAATAATACTAATTTTATTCCAGCTCATATTGGAAAGAACCAAGAACCAGTGCAAACCATTTTAGAAAAATATTATTTTTACATTGCAGCAAGGAACCAAGTTTCCCCAGACACTTACAGTTCAACCTACTGTGCCAAACTATGACCATGTACAAACAGCCTTCTGCTATATCTTGTATTTTTATTCTTGTTTCAAATAGTTCTGTTCCACCATTAACAGCAGCTATGGGGATGGCAGGCAAAGACCCTGGCACAGAGGTCTACCACCTTTACAGGGTCTAAGTTTGATTCTCAACTGTTCTAGCTATACATAGGGATTCATTAGGATGACCTCCCTCTGTTTATGAAGGTGATTTTGGAAGTGGGGGGCAGGATGAGAGTGACTCTGATCGTGAGAACAATAGCAACTCTTACACGGAACGAAAAGCTACATGGCCTTAAGCTCCAGGATCTATGAGGAGGCCAGGCTGAAAACAAACTCACCAAGCATACATATGAGGTTCAAGATGGTCTGAAAAACTTTGAAAAATTCCGATTGCGACATTTCCCTATTGCGTTCAAGGTCTTGCACAGCTTCGTCTCCTTACTTAGCTATCCATTATAACTGATGTTCTAGAGAAAACCCCCAGTGCAGCAGAGCGCACAAAGGAACACTTGCCTGGTCTGTACACCTCAGCCTCACGCTCATTTTTCTGGATAGCTTGATCCTTTCCTGACCTGTGCTTTCCTCCCTAAGTGTCAAATATATCAGTCTTTAAAAAGGAACAGCATCAGGCACTTCTTATTTTAGAATTCACCCAACCATGCCCTCCTGTCTGGATCTCCTGAAACACTGATTTTTGTATTAAAGGAGAAGAAAGGACTCATCTTTCAATCTGAAATAAGTTAAAAGCAAGGGCACTTGAAGGAACCTGGTCTGAATTGTTACAATCACGGCTATACAGCATACAAAGTTTTGTCTATTCTGGCATTTCAGGCAAAAACTTTAGAGAAAATTATCCCCTCAGACAGGAGACTGACATACTACAACATTTCACTGTCCCAGTAAGAGGAGGCAAACATAATTTGGATGTTTCCAACAATGTTTTGCTTTCTGGCATAACCGGATAAAAAACAACACGAGGAAACATTGACCACAGAGTAGCAGAACTGTTTCATGTGTTTCCACCATAATTAACAACATTCTCCACAACCATATACACTACAGTGCTGTGGTGGTGAGGCACCAGCAGAGGTTGCCCAGAGAGGCTGTGGATGCCCCATCCCTGGCAGTGTTCAAGGCCAGGTTGGACGGGGCTCTGAGCAACCTGGTCTAGTGGAAGGTGTCCCTGCCCATCCCTGGCAGGGGGGTTGGGACTAGACATCCTTTAAGGTCCCTTCCAACCCAAACCATTCTATGCTACCTCATTATCTACACAAGCAAGAACTGAACCATTACTGCAGTTGTACTTTTTCCTGATAGAATTAGTATAATACAGTGTGGTGATATTTAGCAGTTAAATCTACATCAAGTTTTTAGAGCATTAAGGAACTAAAATTTGCCCATATCATTCTGTCCATTAGTAAAAAACCTTAAAATTTGCCATGTAAAAAGATTAACTCCCATTATGTGGAGGAAGAAGATAAATTTACTATGCACACATATACACCTGTGGTATGCGCACAATATGTAGATAATTTTTAAAAGTTACACCAGTTTGTCTAATAAATTGGCAGTCTTTTTTTAAAAGAAAAATTATTACTAATACATCTTCATGATCACATTTGTGTTCTCTTATTTTACATTTCCCATCATATACTGCATTAAACTGCAATCTCAAGTTCATCTACGTACAACTTTGACTTGAGAAGGGCCATTAAAACAATTCAGAATAATTTACTACGTAATTACAGGTCAAAGACTTTAGCATCTTCTATAAACATTCATACTGAGATATAACCCAGATGATAAAAGCTAAGTGAACTGGTTTAAGTCACAAATCTTAAGTCACAGTTTAAAGAGATTTTCTGCCTGTGGAGAAAACTTATTTTGTATTTATGCTTCTCTAGGAAATAAAATTCCCTTTGTCAGTAAGCAGACATGTCCATTTGAAACATGACAGTTTCAAGTATCCAATTACTTAATTATTGTAAACAGTCTACCATGTACCTGTATGTATTTCTTGGACTAATTCAGATGCATTTACAAGCAAAAAGTAACTAAAATTGTTTTCTAAGTAGTTACCTACAATCAACAATTTATTAATTAAATTGCCCATTTCTGGATACTTTCATCTCAAATCCATTTCTTCTGATCTGTTCCACTAGTTGTGGAACATATAGCTACACATTCCCCCAATCACACACAAAAAAAAAAGGAATTAAAAAGACAAAGGAGAAATGTCATCTTCCTCCACATTTTAAACTATGAATGACATGGCGTAAACAGAATCCAGAGAGTATTTTTCTTCATCTACATTAAAAAAAAACAAACAAACAAACAAAAAAACCCCCACAAAAACTGTCAAAAGTCAATTTACCTCATCAATTAGTTCCAAGTGCTTAGCCAGGAACTTTCTCATCTATTACATTGGTTTGACTTCAGATTTACATTCAGTATTTGTTGCCAAGTTCTTATATTTGAGCAGCTTATATTTGTTCAAATATGCCTAAGTCCTAAAACAGACTATCAATGTAAGAAAAAGAAACACTGTCAATGAAAATTAATCTGTACGCACATGTTCCAAATAATTGATTTTATTGATTCCGAGGACAGCAAGATTGGAATCTCTTGCACTAAACAGCAAGCAGATCTACAGTGTAACAGATCCTGCCAAAAAGAGCTTACTGACTGAAAATTGACCTACAAACTGATACAACTTTTTTTTAAGTCACATTTGGAGAAAAAGACAGAAGCAACTGAAATTATTCTTTTTAATTGAAATTTTGCTGTAGGTTTCCTTCTTTTTTTTTTTCTTCCCCCCCCCCATTTTTTCCCCCTTGGATAGTTAAATCAAGTCTTAGTACGTTAGTAAAACTCACTGGATTGAGTGTTGGCCACAACCAACTTTAACCAAAGTTTAAATCTACTATACCTCCAAGGCTGATTAAAAAAAGCCTAAATTCAAGTGAACTGGTGGAGTCTTGACCTTAAAAGAAAAACACAGATGAATGTACTCTCATCACTACAAACAATAAAAAGGGAAGTAAACTATTACAAGAGCATGCTTTAAATCTTAGATTTTAAACAGGAAGCTGCCTAACAGAAAAAAAAAAAAAAAAAAAACAAAAACTGACTGCACGGGACTGTCAAAGTTTAGCTGTAAAATTTCTCTAAACCTCTTTTCTTAAAAGTTTGAATGTCTACTTTGCTTTCATTCAAATCAGTGCTCCAGTTCTGTGTTGAAGCATATATCACAATGGATTTCCTGTCGAGACTCATTAAAATGGTAGTTCTTGATGAATAGAAGTATTCATCAGTACAGGAGACTTTATGATACAGATTTCCAAGTTAAGTTTCCCTCAACATGTATTACTTATTAGCTTGAGTTTACTGAAATCATTCATCCATGTGGTTTTATTTACTATTCTCAGTAGAGTCAGCATATGCACATTAGGAAAAATTTAAATTTCTAGTCATGAAGACAAGCAGAATCCAAACCCTATGTACAAAACTCTAGAGGCATAAATTTCATAAAGAGGTCACGGAGTCAAACCACTTTATGCAGAGTTATATTTCATTATACCTCTCTGAATCCAACAGCAATACATTTGTAATACTACCATAAGAAATAATTTGCAGTAGACAAGTATGCTAGATCAATTTTTACAGTTTCCACTTCACTATGCTTAAAAAGGACATGACTTAGCAGTACTAGCTCCAGAAGTATCGTACAATGAAATCAATCACAGTTCCATCACTGGAGAAGTGTAGCCACTACTATTTCTTTCAGCTTTTTAGGTTGCTCAGAAAGGTTGTTCAGCATGTTGTGCTGAACAGTAACAGGCCAAAGGGCCATTAACTGAAAATATGGACTAGTCCATTACACTGAGCATGACTGGGTTGGAGTGAGGTCAGAAGATGTCAAGCCACTACAGCAGCCTAGGATTGCAAGACAAATCGGTGTTAAGATTATTACTTCAAGTACTCAGAACAAGTTCTCACAGCTGCTAAAGAAAAAAGTGAAGTGGATAAACCATAATTAAGATGAACTTGTAAATGGATGCATTTCATTTAGTTAGACAACACCCTTTGCATTAACTTCCAGGGCAGAAGTTGCATTAGTGTTTTTGTCTCATCATACTCTATTTAAATCAGGTTGGTAGTTTCCATCTCTTTCTACACTAGGAAACTCAATTAGAACCATGGTGTGCTTAAACTGAAAAGAAACTTAAGGTACAAGGTCACCAAGCCACCATTAAGCTAGAGCAATTGCCAGCAAAAACAATGCTGCTGTAGGCAATCCTGTTATTATAGTTTTGTTTCAACCCACAGAAGACCTTACGTCAGACACACAATTTCTCTACTTAACATGCAAACAACTGTGCCTCAATTATAAACTAAGAAAACAAAGGCTAATGAGATATTTATATGAGAAATCAAAGATAAAAATGGATGTTAGAGGGCACTGAGTGTGTTATTGATTCAAACAAACAAACCCGTATTATATCATAAACCGATGATTAAAGTTTTGGACACCTTTTAGTAGATGTGCACACTAACTGTGGGCCTCTAAAACGCACTTTAGTCATCAGTTAGCTTCAGCGTGTTACCCAATAACCTGAAGTCACCACACAAGAAAGCAGACGTAATACACGGGTGTGGGGGATAAGACAACCTTAACTTTGACTTCCCTTTTCAGTAAACCTTGCATTAAGCAGATGGGTTCCTGTGCCTCCAGTGGGTCCGCTTATAATCTCACCCTATTACAGTCTCACCAATTCATAAGCAACATAAAACTGGGCGAGACACAGCCCTAGGGATGGGGGTAGAAGCAGAAGATGCAGCAGAATCAGCTCTGAAATCTCAATACCTATGACATATGCCCTGTCCCATCTGTTTAGTATGCTGCAGATTAACAGAACATAACCTGAATTTTTGGGTATAGCCAAGACTACTTTCATCTCCAGTACAACTGAAGTATATTTTCATGTAGCTAGTAGCCATGCCAGTATACATACAAGTCCCTTGTACCTGCATGGGACAGTCTGACAGAGAACTAACTTGTAAATTATTAGTTATTATAAACATTTAGTACATTATTTTTAAAGACCTACCAAAGTAATAATGGTTTAAGCTTTCAGGATAGTTTGTTGCAGCGGTAAATGTAAGTCTCAGCATTTGTAATAAAAATATTTGCAGCGCCAAGCAGCGTTGCAAAGAGATTTAAGCACCTGTGGCATCTGACTGCACCAGACACTTTTCAAGTCAAAGACGAGTATTAGAACTACCACCCACTACACAGTCTGAACACTCCCCAACATTTTTCACAATACCAAAATAACGTGTTGGACAACACTGATTATTTCAGCCTCCTAGATGAGAAAGTCTTCTGCTGTCTTTCCTACATCTTTATTGGACAAGTATTTTTATTCTTTTTATTGTTATTACTCATTCATTATTGATTCACTTAAAAGATGGTGTAGTTCTCACAACCTGTTTGCCTTCTTAAAACATAGCATATCAAAATTCATCTAGAAGAAATAATAAAAAAGCTTATTTTTTCTTTTTCTCTTCACATGAAAGCATCGCCCTGGCATTTTTTTTCTTATGAGAATTACTTGAAAGAAAAAAAAACTAATAATAATCCCATAGTACAAATATCCTAACAATCTATGCAAACAAAGTCCAATAAAAGGCCTTCAGTTTCTACATCCATTCTTCTGGGACAGAATGAACCTGAGTATTTAGTCTTCCTGTTTATACAGAAACCACCACATGCTACCCAGCAGAACAAACTTTGAGGTCAAAGTCTCTTCTCCAGAGAGCTTACAAAATCAGATCTTGGCTATACAAGTCAAGCATCCAAGAGATGACACCATATTACAAAAAGAACCACATAACTCACCAGCTTGGTGCTGGTCATACTCACTTTGAGGTTCCAGGTCAGTAAATATGAGAAGTTCAGGCCCCCGCTTCTATCCGCTACTAGCAATTTTGCAGCTACCTTAGAGTTACTGAAAATTTTGCCTGTCCATCTCCAGAAAGACAGCACACACACTATGAGTAAGCACAACAAATAAAGCCATCAAAGAGAACACTTCAATTTAAACAGTTCCACCTAGCATGGAGCTTCACGGAACTGTTGTGCGATTTCACTCTAGTCATTTTTACACGGTCAGATTAGCAGCACAATCTTGTGTTTATACAGTTTTGACAATTGTGATTAACAACTTCAAAACTCTTTTGTGCTAAAGGCAGCTCCGCTTACATTTATCAATTGCTTCTCCCTCATTACAACTTTCTAGTTAACAAAAATATTTGCTTATCTCATTTAAACTTTGGGAGAGAGTGCTACAGTTGCAGACAGTGCACCTATGAGTCAATATATATCTGTACTATGATTTGCCATTTTTACTGGAATGCCACGGATAAGTGAACTTAGTCACATTGTTACCTAGTGACTAATTTCAAAAGCATCTTTACACAAGCAGTAACTGATTAGAGTGCTGTTGCTTTGGAGTTAAAACTTTACTGTATCTAGACTTAGAGACAGGAAAGTGTATGAGAATTAAGGATGTGTAATTTAATCTTTCAAGGCATGGTTCAACAACCTCCATGCAAATTAACTTATATTTCTTTATAGTATAGAGCAGAGGCACAGAAATCACAGTCTGCAGGCCAAAGTCCATCTACTACCATATCTCTTCAAGTTTGAAGCAATCTTCTTATGCATTGACAGATTACTCTGTTTAGGCCAAACCTGTTTTCTTAGAAAAAAGCTTAGGTTCCTAGTCCACTCTGATGAAGTGTGTGTCAGGACATCATGACAGGGGATACAAAAGAAAAACCTATGGAAGAAGAAAAATGAAGAGCACAAACAGTGTTGCAAGAGAAAAAAGGAGAAAGGAACTGTGAGGAGGGAAAAAAAAAGGGGGGGGGTTTATCAGCCACTTCATGAAGAGCTTCTTGACCAATGTAGTTTACTTCTGAAAAACTTCACTTTATTACCAGAGGCGTGATATTGCTTTAAAACTCATTTCACCCCGTGTTTAGGCAAACTAGGAGCAATCCTTATGAAACCCACTGGGTACACACCACCTTTGGGGGCTATAAAACTCGTTACTTCTTCACACCTACCGCACACAGGTTGGTAACAATATCACTAAAAGCCAGAGAACTTTTCCTACTTGGTTAGAAGTGATGCCTGAAAGCACAAGCTATCTGCAAGAGTTTTTACTGCAAGCTTCATCTTGCCCTGTCACTCCCTCCTCCCTCTCTCCTGGCTTCACTGTAGAGACCAAACCGAACGAGGAAGTCGAGATCTGAGGGCGGAAGCCAAGCCCATTGCAATGTCTGCAGGAGGATTGTCAGCCTGTGACTCAGGCTACAGTCCTGACAGCTGCCAAACGGTCCTATTCTCCCCTACCCGTTACTTCCAAAGGACGGACACTTAAACGCGAGGGTGGAAAGGGGGAGAGACGCAGCAGAGGGGAGGGGGAGAGGGGACGGTCCGGTAAAAAAAAGAGCGCGAATAATGCCACCCCATCTCTGAGAAGGCCAGTTATCAGGGCGTGCGGGGAGGAGACAGGCAACTCCCTGGGCATAATGCAACTGTGCGGCGCACGGCGCGGCGGCACACACAACCCCAAAGGAGAGGGGGAGGGCCGGGGAGCACCCCAGGCACGGCAGGTCGGCGG
>JMFS01087254.1:0-15833 GCA_000699545.1 Podiceps cristatus
GGGGGGGAGCCTTTGCAGGGGAGCGAGACGGGCAGGGCGAGAGCCTGGCGCCTCTGGGCATAGGAGTGATGCCGGCTCCCTGGGCACAGAGGAACACCCTCCATGGGTTTGATGGTGCCGTGACTGGCGAGGACCTGGTGGCAACCGGTGGGACTGCAGAGGGGTGGAGGTGACCAGCCCTTTGGGAAGCCAATGTGCTTGTGATGGTGCCAAGCTGTGCTGGGGCGTTGTAGCCCTGCTGCACAGCTCCTGGGCGATTAGGGAGCCCTGTGGGGCTCGGGCAGGCTCAGAGGCATCCGGCCACACACAGCCCTCAGAAGGCAGAGTAACGGCACATGCGGGTGAGGTTAGAAGGACGGGATCTCCTATCCGCTATCTTACTGTCAGAGTGTGAGCAGCTGCCTGACGCTTCTTCGAAGCCAGCACTTGTCAGGACCAGAGGAACCGTGTGTGGGACCACAGCAGCTTCCAGAGCCTGGAGCCAGGCACCAAAGCAGGGGAAGGAAATCCCCATGTCTGTCAAGGCAGCACTTTAGTTCACCAGGGCTTTCAGCTCCTATGGAGACCAAGCACAGCTAACAGGACTTGTGTTTCTTGCTGAGACAGTGAAAAGCCAGGGATACTTTTAGTCTGGTCTGGAGAAACCATCTGTCACTCCCCAGAAGCAGATGACGAAGGTGACTCAGTAAATAACACAGGTTGATACCCACCTCTGGGTGCTGCAGGACAGCAAACGTCCTGTCTCCCATGGGTTTGCACTTGTTGGACCTCTTCTTTTTCCTGCCAGTCCTGCAGCCTCAACTCTTTGCATTGTGCACTGGTGAGTACAAGAATGCATCTACACTGAGTCAGTCTGCACCAGGGATCTGCTCTCTGCTTCCCCAGGCTCAGGGCAGCCACTCTGCGGTGCTCGGACACGGGTGAGCATCGTGGAGGCTAGGCCAATGGGAATACTTTTGGAAAGCACAGCAGGGATCAAAGCCCAAGCAACCTAAACCCAGCCGTCTTCTGCCTCTCATGGGGAGGACTGATGTGCTTGTCTAGTGATGCCAGTGACATGCACAAACTGCAGCAGTATGGAGAGAGTGGGGAAGACGTGATGTTCTCTCGCGTATGGGCTGAGGGTTTAATTACTGCAGCTAAAGCAGCTTGTGTCTCTTTCTAGCCTGGCACCAGTCCAGTCCAGGGAGTGGTTCTTCCTCTCCAGTGGCCTGGAGCCAGTGCTCCAGGAGCCCTTCCAATTCTGCTGTGATGTGGTTGGGTCATGCACTGGGAGAACATCTTTTTCCTGCAGCTGGGTGGGGATGTCAGGGAAGAAGGACAAAGTTCTGGAGAAGCAAAGAGGCTCAGAGTGCCCCAGGCTGCGTTAGGTCTTTTCAGGAAGCAGTGGAGCAGAGATGTGGACAGGAGTGGGGCTGAGGTTGGGATACGGCTGCCTTGGGCAGTCCTATCAGGGTCCCTGAGGCTTTGAAGTATGAGGAAAGCGTGTAGGGGTGAAGCAGTGGCAGCTACTTCCCACCTAGGGAGCTCCAAAGCCCTGTGATCAGTGGTGGATACCAACGGGTATGTCCATTATCTCGAAGATGCTGCTCTCTATTGCATGCAGAAATGACTCGTGAGCAGGTCGGGTAACTCCTCGTGCCAAGTTGGTGATGGAGGTTGGGCAGTCTGTGCGTGGCTCTCCAAGGTGAGACAGTGCGAGATACAAACAGCAACAGACTGAAGGAGATCAGGACGGTGAAGGATGAACAGCCTCTCTGGAGGGCACCACAGGCCACCCACACCAGGCTGCTGAGTGATGCCGATGAGAAGGGCTGCACAACACACAACCTGAGCTTGTGGTGTCATCTCTCAGACACTGCCTGGTCCATTCAAATTGTGGAAGGAGAGGTCTGTGAGGACTCATGGGTAGGCTCAATTTAGCTGCTGAGCATGACCATCAGATAACTTTGAGCTGTGGTTGGCCTGGATGCATTTGGAAGAGCCAGCCGGAGCAGTTCTTCCACGGGTGGGAGAACAAGTTGCGTTTGTCCTGCCTGGCTATTCCAAAAATTGTGTGAGGTGCGTGGGAGGAAGGAGGGGTGCAAGAACATTGTTGGTGACTCGTTCTACTGAGGATCTGGCATCAGTGCAATGGGACCAGTGAAGTGAAGTGAGTGAAGTCAGAGAGCAAAACCCTCAGCTCGTGTGCAGTGCTGCCTCCCCACGCACTGAACGTGACCTGTGGAAGGTGTTCACCCATCTCTTTGCAGTCTACCAACCCTGAGAGCTCCCCTATGCCACAACCCTTCACAGCAGGAGGTGTCAGCCCTGCTTTCCACTTCAGGGCTGTGGGTGCTGTCTGAATGCATACCAACACCTCGCCTGGGAAGGGAGAGGTTAGACACACACACCCCACCCCCCATGGGTACCCACCTCCTGACTGGTTCCCCTGCCCTTGCTCTCAGAGAAAGGAGCTCACTTAGCCCGAGGCAGTTCCTCTTGCCCCAGCTAAATCTGCACTTTGCAAGGCTAAATAAGCCAGCAAAGGCTTTACATTCCCACCTATAGTCCCAGACCGCCTTGTTCCCTACAGGTGGCCCAAAAGCCCCTAAAGCTGAGAAACACACAAGCTGCTTCACTTCAGCTCAACTCGCTTAACTTCCCATGCGTTTCATTCCTCCCGCAGAGGAGCCTGTCTTCTGGCAGTGGAAGAGCGCGTCCCCAGCCACACAGCAAAACCTCTCCTCTCCCAGAGCTGGCTTCACTACCTTCTCCCCATGCCATGCACACACCCCGTTCTGCTCTCCCGTGGACATGTGGGCTATGACCAACGCGTTCAACCTAACAGGGTCCCTAAGAGCTGCAGACAGGTAAAGGAGGTGTTTTCTCTTTTCCAACTCCCAGCAAAGATGAGAGAGACCTAGCAGATAAATGTCCATTGAGCCAGCAGTGCTGGAGGATGAGTGGGAGGGAAAGACTCCGCCACTTCTGCTGTCCTCTGAGTTTTTGCATGCCCATGGCTCTGCTGAAGCTCAGGCACCTCGTGTGAGCAGAGAACTGTGCTGGTGGACTGATGAGGACAGAGGTCTGGACATCATGCAGCTGCTGTTTAAGTGCCAGCAAGTGGCTGTAGAGCCCTCTGCGTGCACACACCTCACTCCGGTGTTAAACTGTTGGGCTGTGCTAATGCCCTTGACGGTCAGACAGAGAGTTCATGAGAGTTCATGACAGATGGTCCTTGAGAGTTCAAGACAGGTCAGCACTGGTCACCCCACAGCTCTCCACTCCCCCTCCTGCCCCACTGCTGCCATCCAGCCCCTGGGCTTCCCTCTGTATTTACAACCACTTCTCCTGATCCCCTGGCCACTACAGGAGAGACTTTCTCCATCCCACCTGCTGATCCTGCACTTGCCTTAAATTCAAGAACATTTAGGCAGACCACCTTCACTTGCTGGTCTGCACGGTGCTTAGCTGCTCTTGGGAGGGAGCTCTCCTTTGAGGACCAGAGCTGCTGGAGGTCACTGAACACAAGGGAAAATTTAGACTTAGGTCAAAATGAGGAAGCCAACTCCACAGGCAGGAGCTGCATCATCCCAGGGGCTCACTTGTGATCACTGCCCAGTCCAGGTTCATGTGAAGGTGCTGACCATCTGTGGGACCAGACCAACAAGTGTTAATCAGGGAGGGAATGTTGAAAAAGGAGGAACGTGGCCCTACCTCACTGTGTCTGACTGACCATTTCTGCCCGCAGTGATCTACCACTCCTATCCCCTTCACCGCTGCCTCCTCAGCAGGGAGGACTTGTGATGCCCCATGAAGTGCAACCAACATGCCATGAAAAGTGCCATCAGAGACTTATTTTCCAGTGCATGTAGGTGTCTACCTGCATCATGCCCTCAGCTTCCAGGGAAGCAGAGCTGCAGAAC
Organism: Podiceps cristatus; assembly: GCA_000699545.1. Lineage (NCBI taxonomy): Eukaryota > Metazoa > Chordata > Aves > Podicipediformes > Podicipedidae > Podiceps > Podiceps cristatus. The sequence goes on from JMFS01087254.1 coordinate 3,909, forward strand.
TGTGAGTACTTCGCTGGTTCTCATTCCCTGGAGAACATGTTGGTCAGATGCAGGAGTGCCTAATGCACACTGGACTGGTGCTCCATGCTCCAGGAGACCCTCTCCAAGAATCACTTTAGTGTGATTTACAGGTTTTGGCATAATCCATTGCCAAGGGGAGTTTCCTGACCAACAGCCGAGGTGGGAGCCCTTAACATAAGGGAAAAAATGTTCAACACTCATCAAGAGGTTTTTTTGCCTGTGGTGGAAGGCAGCATATGTGGGGGGTTTTTTCACTTCTGTTATTCTGAAGAGAGCACTTTGAATGTCTTCAACGTCCGCCAAATGCAGATACACTTTCATAGATCCTGTGGAGCTCATATCCCATGGCAGCAAGCTCCTCAGGCAATCACACTGGATGTGAAAGTATATCGCTGACGAAAAGGATCAGAGACTGCAGCAGAAGGCCTGCAAACGTCCCCTCCTGGAATCCAGCAAAGCCTCTACGAGAGCAAAAAATGCTGCCGATTTTTTGCTGTATTTGATTCCAGCAGGACGTGGGAGGCTGAGCAAGGGACGGCGTGCCAGGTGCTGTGCTTGCTGACACACACGCGGCAGGCACCACTGCTCCCGGGCAGGATCCGAGCAGGGCGCTTAAATCCGCGCCAGTTGCTGAACACAAAGTGCCTGATGTTTTTCGACAGCCCCCCTTGCTCCCCTGGTTGTTGCAGGCAGTTTCTGGCTCGCCCTTCACTCGGCAGCTCTCGCAGCCTCCTTCCTTACAGTTACAAGTATTTCTCATCCTGGCTCTCCTCCCCTTCCTCCCCCAGGCCTGGATCTGCTGGGAGGAGCAGCCCCTGAGAGGCTGGTGGGCTGGGCTCCCCCAAGCAAGCACCAGGGGCTCTGGGCTGCTGAGTGATGCTCTCTTTCCACTCGCACGCGTGCAAAGCTGGGGTGACAAGTGACAGGACCCACCAACCTGCCCGCTGCAAGACCGGAGCCCTGAGCAGGGGCTGGGAGGGTTGCAATTGCAATCCTGCTGGTTTCCACACTGTGTTCGAGCTGGACTCGCGGCAGCTCCTGGAGATTTCTGGCACCAGCCAAACCCCTCTTGGCAGCACTCCGCTCCGCTCCGGGGCTGCGCTGTTTGCTTATCTAGTGCCGTGATTTAACACAGACGCAGGAACTCACACACTCTCTCCCAGTCTCCTTCAAATTACTTTATTGCTTCCTGTCAACTAGCTGAGCATATCCTGTTAATATACAATCCCCAATGAGCAGTTTTCACAGCGTAATCCCCCTTCGTCAGATAACACAGCTCAGCTCCCGAAGGATGCCCAGTTCTGTCTGTTAGGCACCTAAGGATGTAGGATCCCAGCACCGGTCAGGTATTTTCCAGCAAAAAAAGATTGCTGTCCCTGTTATTTTTAAAGATAAGCCCCAGTGCGGTGAGAGCTGCTGGCTTTCTGCCAGTTTTGTGTTTTTTCCAGAGCTCCATCCACTGATGACCTCTCTCAGCCGAAGCCAAGTGCTCTCCCGTGCTGCGATGGCAGCAGGGTCCTGCTGCTGGAGCCTTTTTCCCGGCTCTTGTATCCCTGCTGCCTGGGAGGGCTGCCCTGCCCGGGGAAAAGTCTTTGTCCACCTGCAGCAAGGCGCCGCAAGAATAGCTGTTCCCTTTCCCACTGCAAACCCGTCACCTGTGTCCCAGAGGTCGGTTCATGAGAGATGTGTAAATCCTAGAGGTGGTGGTGGGAACCCGTGCGGGGGCTCTGGTCCAGCCTCCCACTTGCAGCAGGACTGTCATCAACACTAGATCGGGGTGGATATAGACAAGTCCTGGAAAATCTCCTGGGGGTTTCCTGCAACCCCAGGTCCCTTACATTGCTGCAGCCCTTGAGTGAGTCTTGGACCTGACGATGTCCTCCATCTGCCCCAAGGGTACTGTGGACCTCTCAGCATCACTTGGTGATAGCCAGCCAGCAGGATATCTGCCAAAGGTGGTTGTTTTGACGGAACCTGCTGTGCTTCTCCCACATGTTTCCGATCCTCCATCCACCGTGCTCGAGTCCCAAGCTAAGACATCCCTGTGGCCTGACATCGCATTTGTAGGACATTCACACTGCTCTGCCCCACCTGGGCTTCTCCAGCCTCCTCGTAGGCTTTCTCCGGAGCCTTGATCTCCTGCTGATGCGCCAGCTGAGCCTGTGCCCATGGTGTAAGGCTAAGGAGGTCCCTTTCAGAAAACACCCTTGTGATTTTCTGATTCTGTGACATGGAAGTGTCCCACAGACCAGGTCACTGTGAAGTCCAGCATGTCGCATTTGCCTTCCCCTTGCCTGTGCATCCCTCTGCCCTTGTGCCAGGCGGTGTCAGGCCCTGCTGTTCCCGGGCTGCCTGTTCGGCGCAGAGGCAAACAGGCAGCGCTGCTGCAGCGCGGAGAGGACAGATGGAGATGGCTGGGCCCTCCACTGTGGAGGGACAGAGTACAGCGTGGGTGCAGCTGGGCTTTTGGGTTGCTCCAAAGGCAAACAAAGTGGGCAGATGATAAATTTGGCTTCAAGGCTGGCCCTGAATCTGCTCCTCTGCAGCACGGCAGACACTTCTAAGGATTCCCGGTTGCCAGCAAAGCAAGGTATGCAGCTCAAGCCCAAACAGATACCTGTGCTAAACCTCCCTGACATAATCCCCTGCATCTTCTGTGGCCATTTCAGCAAGCTGTGGTATTTCAGGGCTCTGGAGGCTGTTCCCAGTAGGTCCCTTGTTGTGCTCTGCAAGCCAAAAGCCACTGTTTGTGTCTGTTCCAAGCCTGCCCCTTGTCATCAGACTCCTTCGTTGGCCTGAGGAAAGGGAACATATGTAGCCACATAATGCAGCTGTAGCATGACATACGGCCATATTTTTGTGGTTGTATTTCCCAATTTTTTATTGATCCTGCCCCTAGGACACTTTCTTTGTCTGAAGTTGTTCCTCCAAGTTGAGGACAATCTTGGTGTTGGTTGTTGGTTTTACTAGCAGCTGGATCTGCCCTCAAGTGCTTGTGATTCTCTCTATACTTAACACCTCATTAGCTGGAACAGCCACTTACAGAGCACAGTTTTGCTGGTCTGGAAAGAAGGAAAATCCTGTTTGACTCAAGAGCAACACACATCACTTATCTCAGACACATCTGAACAGTCAGTCCTGGAAATTGACTCCAAATTAAAAAACAGTTGAGAAGAAGTATCTGTCCTCCCAGGTAAATCAGGGGCTGATTTATTTCCTCTCTAGCATCCCTGCTGAGCAATGTATTTAGCACAGAGCCAGCCTGACACACCCCTGCCTCTGTATCCCAAGGTTGGAGGCCTCTGTGGTTGCTGTGCCTCCAGGAGACGGAGCAGCCGCGGTGCCCTTAGAGCTGCCCGCTGCTCCCCTCCTCCTGCTCCCTTGCTCCCCTGCCCTGCGCTCTCTCCTCCTAAAGGTCCCAGCCCGGCACTGACACAGCAGTTCTGGCTCTTCGCAGTCTCAGCTCTCCAGGCAGAAGGAAAACCATCTCACGAAAGGAAAAAGGGAAGAGCTGTTGTAATTAAAACCAAATTAAAGACCTCTCTGATGGCAGCCTGGAGATGAGTAAGGGGATATGACAGCCTTTGTCTCAGGACCTGAGCTTGGCGCGAATGGCTCTGGCAGCTGGACAGCAAGGATGCGCTGGAGGTCCCCATCCATGTGCCGGTGCCATGTTGATGCCAGGGAGCATCTGCAGCGGCTCAGTCCAGAGGTGGGTTCAGCCATGGGGCAAACCTCCAGCATCCACAACAGCTCCTGTGGGCCCAGGAGGGGTTTTAATAGCAGAAAGGAGACAGGCTGGGGGGCTGCATTAGCCCAGAAAGAGCTGTATCGAAGACTTCCCAACTTCTTTAATTTCGATGGGTTTCCCTGTGTGTTATATATTCCTGGATCTCTTTTCCAAGAATTTGTCCACTCTCCGCTTGAATCCCTCTCAGTTTTATGTATCCAGAGCTCTGCTGAGGAGCTCCACAGTTCATCTCCCATCCATGTGAAGAATCACCTCCTTTACTCCTGAAGCCCAATCTTTTCAAACTTATCCCAGAACCTCACGCAAGTTTCAGTTGACGGCCTTGGTTCATTTATGGGAAAAGACAGAGCGGCCAGATTGTCACTGTTCAAGTGAGGTTATGGTTGTTTTCCCCATGTGCATTGCTTATCCTGTCACCTCCTTGCTCATCCCTATTCCTGCCACTTCTGGGTCTGTTGAAGAGGACGGGTCCCAGCTCAGGCCCCTCAGGACTGACCGGGGACCTCCCTCTGCTTACAGTGCCTGCTCCTTGCTCCTCTCTGCTACCATCTCTTAAGCAATTAAAAAGACAAGGAACTCCCTTGTACCCCTGGCTGCTTGCTTTCCTGAAAAAAACTTTTGGCAAGGGACTTAATGGAAAGCCTTTGGAAACCCCAGCAGATGACATGAACAGATTGCACTGATCCACGCGTTTGGCCGCTCTGAAGGGCTCCAAGGGGTTATGGAGCAGGACTCCCCTTTGCAGAAGCCCCACGGACTCTCCCCTAGCAGATTGCAGTTACCCAGGTGTCTTTAATTCAGTCCAGGACAGAGGTGTCTTGGCGTCTTTAACTCCACACACTCTGCCTTGTACAAGCAGCCTCAGGCTGCAGCTCTGTAGTTCTCTGTGTCTTCCTGGGATTTGCTGCACAGGCTGGTGTCATGTTGGATACCCCAACACCCCTCAAGGCACCTGGTCCCCCCCTGGTGCCAGAAAAGGGTGGCGAGGGCCTTTAGCACTCACACCGTGGCAGGGCAGGAGCACGGACACCTGCCGCGGGCGCAGGAGGGGTCAGCAGCCCCACGTGCTCATGACAGTTCCCCAGAGGAGCACTCGAGAAGTTTCTCAGAGACCAGCCAGGACGCTGATGCCAATGGGCCAAAGGGGTACCAGTATCTGCATGGACCAAGTCTTGCGTGGAAAAATGCAAAGAGCCTCCTCCTCAGCAATGCTGAAGGGCTCAATGAAAGGATGAAACCATGACCTTTCTGACCACTGCAGCCCCCCGTGCTTGCTGTGCATGGCAGGGACCTGTGTAACGGCGTCTCTACCAGTTCTGCTTCGTCCCGGCGGTGCCATGGCAGCAGGTCAAGGGGACGGCAGTCATCTGAGCACTTTTTTGCTGGCAGGTCCCTCATGTCGCCAGGGCAGCAACCCAAAGAGCACATGGACAGGCTGTTTCAGGGGCAGCCGTGCTCCATCCGTCTTGCCTAATGGGGCAGCGTTTCCTCTCACTGCCTGCCAGACCCACCTCCTGATGGAGGGCAAACATGGAGCGGGTCTCTGCTCCTGTGCCATGGCCAACACTCCTCAAGCCCTGCAAGGATGCCTCCTCTCTCCCTGCCCAGCCCCAAACTGACCCCTCATTCTTGCTCACATTTTCAGTGCAAGCCCCTGCCTCTCCTTCCTTGAGACGTGCTGTCTCTGCCCACCACCCCTACGGTGCTTGCTCCGTCCCATTCCGCTGCTCTCCTGTCTCTGCTCGCTGCACGCTTCTCCCTGCACACACCTCATGTTCATCCCCCAGCTGTCCCTGGACAGAAGAGGATAACTTGATTCAAGAGCTTATTACTCTGATGAATCTTCAATTAAAATAAAAGAGGTAAGTAAATATAGCATGAAGAGCTTGTGCATGCACTTGCCAGCATCCAGCGGCTCTCTCACTTTGCAGGACTTGTTCCAGCTCAGTCATATTTTAGCCAAAACCTGCATATTCCCACACCCAATGAGAAATGTGAAATTCCTGTCATACAGCATGTGGCACCATTCCCGCTGACTCCTGACCTTTTATCTCCAGACCTTGAAGGGTTTTTGTCTGCACACCCCTCAGCTTCCTCCATGCCACCGCATCTCCCTTAGCTTGCTCCTCTTTCAGAAGACCCTGACAATGTGTCTCTTTTCCATCCTGCTGTGGAAGGAGATGTCGTTGCCTCCTTCAGGTCTGCCTTTTTATAGTAATCACCTCTTAGGAGAGAAGAGCAATTTCACAACATGCCATCGCCTTTGATCCTGTATTTGCCTTCTCGTAAACCTACGTCGTCTCAGGGCACCAGAGGATTTGGCTCATGAGTGCTTTGAACATAACACATAATGTTGCATTTTTTCATAGTGTTCATAAGCATTTGCAAAACTCCTATTTTTAACACCAGCAATGACAAAAAACAGGTAGTTTTCTCCCCAGTTTCCTATTAAATGCCATTTCAGCATTCTCAATTTCAAGGATGTCACCCTGTAATTTTATAGTATTAAAGAGACCTGAATTTGACTTTTCAGCTTTTCTAGCTTCCTTTGAACAACCTTAAAACTATTTTCCAGAAGACTTCTGGACTGTGGATGCCCTGCCACAAAATAGCTTGTGTTACATCCTTTTCTTTTACAAATCTTTAAAAATGACAGCAATTAAATTGTGCATCCTGTTATGTCATTACCTCTGTCAGTATGTAATGCCTGGCAGTTTTCCATCAGAGGTTACCTACTGGGCAGTTTTATTCTCTAATATTGCTATATCTGGTTAGCTGTAAAATACTCAAGGACTAAAATGAAAATATTTTCCTGAATAGAAAACCAACCTTCTGCCAGCCATGCCTCATGGTTGTAGTCTTCTGGATTAGATTTACATACATAACATGATATTCTGGTGATTGTTCCACCTATTCTTTGCTGTATATTTAAATGCCTTTTTGTTCTTTATGTATTTTTTTTAAAGATAGGGTAATAACTTATATTCTTGATTGTTGCATTTCTCTGTATTCTGGGAAATTGGGAGTTCCTTGTTATTTATATGCTTTTATTTAAATTTTCCTTTTCTTATCTGTTTTTTTTCTTTCTGTGTCCATGAGGTCCTGCTTATTTACGATATCAGCTTTTTCAAGAAGACCTGACATATTTGCAGTCCCAAAGGAGATACTTTTATAAACTTTATTTTTCCAAAAGTTTCTTTTAACTTGACAGACAGTTAACATAGAGCCACAATGGGATCATTTCTGCAGTGTCTAATCTAAGGTTTACCTGTCTCGTCTAAGGTTTACCTGCCTGCGTTTGGCTTTGTCATCATAAGCTGGGTTTAAATTAGCTGTTGAACAAAATATCCAAATTTTCCTGCCTGATTCGGCAGTTCTAAATCTATTTTAAATGCATCAAAAGTGCCTCTTCTCTTTAATTTGTTCCCATGGAGACCATTCAAAACTTTCATTCATTTTAGGAGTGCAATACTCTTCAAATCTTTAACTCAATCTACCAGTTGACTTTTGCTTCCTAATTTAGCTGAAGGCTCTAGAACCTGAGACTTCAGACGTTGCAATGGCAACGGAAATGTCCACTCCTCGCCCTGCTCTGTAGCCACCCTTGTCTCCCAGAAGAGATTAAATCCTCACCTGAAGCTTTCCTGGGGCCCTGCTGCATTCCTGAGGGTCCCAGCACAGGACGATGCTCGGTTGACCTCTGCCATTTTCTTCCTTTCCTCTCTGTCTCATCCCCGTTTCTGGTACCAGGTAGTGTCAGAGTTCGTAACACGCATGAATCTTTCACATGCCAATAGGTGGGCTCAGAAATGCTGGAGGAAGGAGCTGAAGGGGAGAAGGAGCTGCTGGTTCCTCTGTTTGCTTCCCCCCCTCCCCGCCCCGGGGAAGGACCCTGCAACAAGCCAAACAGGTTGAGTGAGGACGGTTCTCCAGTGTCACGTTTCAGCACAAGCCATCCAGGGCCAGGTGCCCTCACAAAGTGCAAAGGGTTGTAAAGCCTTGTCTTGATTTAACTCTGCACAGAGAAACCTCACCCCCCTGTCCCCAGTGGGGTGGGAAGGGGGTTGCTGCCAACGCCTGCTTGGAGGGTGGACGGAGACCAGTACAACTGGTAAAGATGCTGGTCCGCCCTGGGAACAGGGGTGGGAGGGGGTGGAGGTCTGAGGTCCTGAAAAATGTCTCAGATCAGGGACTGGGGGTCCGGAGCTGCGAGGCACTGGGCAGCACCCAGGGCTCGGGGAGCCCCTGCTGCTCCCACCCTTCCTCCTGAAGGACCAGACCTGCTTCTCCACCAGACTGCAGAGCATTTGGGGTGGCAGGGAAGGCAGGAAGGACAGAGGGAGGCCGTCCTCGGTGGCAGGCTGCAATCACATATATCCACCGGGTCTCTTGCTGTTCCCACACCCTTCACAGAGGTTAGAAAAACCCGCTATTGGGAACAGTTCCTCCATCCCTGCTGAGCCCGGGAACATTAAGTAGGTGATAATAAGCGGTCCCTGAGCAGGAGGGCCTGCTCTCCTTTGGAAAGTGCTACTCAAGACAATTTATCATTCAGACAAAGAGGGGGAAAAGGGTTAAACACTGCCCGGCCTTCCCAACCAGCGGTGGCTTTGGTTATCTGCAGCATGGCTGCAGGGCTACATGGTGCCTGTACATGTTCGGGGATCAAGAGTTAAGTGTTTAAATGATAAGTGATATCTTAAAAACATAAGTTTAGCAATGAATCTTTGCCGACAATACTATACTATTAGTTAATAGGCAGAATTAACTCACTGGCCTGGGGCCAAGCCCGTCACAGCCAGAGCCAGAACAGCTGAAGCTGCTTTTCACTTGGGTTTTGCTTTTACGGGATTTGCTGCTGCAGGGAGACTCCAATTTCTGTAAAAATATGCTTGTGTTTTCCTCCTCCCAACCTGCCCCTGGAAGCTCGAGGCTCCTTGGAGCCCGAGGGATTCAGTCAGGAGCTGAAAAGCTTTCCTTTCGCACGCAGGCATGAGCAAGGGTGCCGATTTCCCGCAGGGCGTCTCTCCGCAGCCCCTGACCAGCTGCCTGCCTGCTCTCAGTGGGTCTTTACAGCCAGATTTACGGCTCTAGGTGCCACCAAGGGACTCGCTCCCCATCTCTCCCTTCCAAAATTAACTGCTCTCTCCCTTCATTGCAGGATTGAGTTTGATCAAGTAGCTCCAGGGGACGAAGCTTCCCTGAACCCCAAGAAGCGGCAGCTTCTCCTGGATCCTTCTGTGGCTGGGGCTCCTTGGGCGATGCTCCCTCTCACTCCTGGCCCCGGGACGGCTGCACTGAGCCTTGAGTCTGCGCATGACAGCTCTGTATCCCTAATTGCACCCTCTCCCTTCATCGCAGGATTGAGTTTGATCAAGTAGCTCCAGGGGACGAAGCTTCCCTGAACCCCAAGAAGCGGCAGCTTCTCCTGGATCCTTCTGTGGCTGGGGCTCCTTGGGCGATGCTCCCTCTCACTCCTGGCCCCGGGACGGCTGCACTGAGCCTTGAGTCTGCGCATGACAGCTCTGTATCCCTAATTGCACGGATGCCACTTCATTCATGCTGCTTCCCTTTGTGTCTCCCTTGATTCCTGGCTGTCGCCTGCTGCACCTCTTTAACCTTGCAGAGAGTGAGAGGAAGCCACCTCCTCCAGGTGTGATGAGCCAAGGGCTTCATGTGCAAATGAAACCTGTTCTTCCTGCACCAGGAACTGAAAATGCTACATTAAATGCGTCACCATCAAACCCGTTCTAATGTCCCCTAGATGTCAACTCTCTTGGCTCTGTCTGCCTGGGAACCATCTTTTGATGCAAACATGTAGGTACAACTGAAGGAGGGGTTGTCCCATGTTTGTAACCCCAGTGCTGCTGCGTTTCCCAGGCTTTATCTAACGCACTTCGCAGCAGGGTGTAGGCGTTGTCCTATGACAGTGCTGTCCAAGGGTTAGATGTGGGCAGCAACTACCAGTATAACCACCATACCTTGCCTCCCAAGGTGGGACCAGCTGCCCGGCGGTGGCCAGGCCCATCTGACACAGTGCTGTGGTCACCTGTCACCAGATGGCAGCAAGGAGAGCACCAGCTCTCATGGCCAGGCTGGCTGAGGACAGCGGTGAGCATGGATGTACCTGGTCCACCACCATCCTCGGCGGAGGCCACTAATTCTGGTGCAGAAGGAGAGGAAGGTGCAGAAAAGGACATTGGAGGAGGTCCGGCACCACTCGCCGGGGCATGGTGCTTCGTGACACGTGCTAGTCTGCTCTGAGCTGCTGGCTTGGTGACCGGAGAAGCTTGTGAGCTGCAGGACAGAGGACGGAGGCTGGTTGCACCCCCTACACTGGCAACAGCAAGCCTGTGAGGTAGCTGTGGGGCCTTTGCAGGCCTTCTTGTGGATGCTGAAGGGACATCACAGTCACAGAAAGCCCTTCCTGGGAGCAGAGTGAAGGTGTGAGGTGGAACCAGTGCTCACAGTTCATGACTGACTCTGAAGAGCATATTCAGGGGACAAACTGGACTCCAAGGAGATTATAAGTTGTTCAAAGTCACTGAGATGACTCCAAGGAGTATATAAAATGTTCAAAGTCACTGAGGCAGTCAGACAATAAGTCTATGTAGTACAAGGTCTCATCTTCAGCAGCAACAGCCCAAGGGGATGCTCAAAGGTGTTGAAGCAGAGGGAAGGTCTCCAGTGACAGTTCCCTTGGGACATAATCCCTCCTGCCTCTGGCAGCGCAGCCCTGGAGAGCTGCAAGAAAATCCTGAGGGTCTGGGTGGACTCTGGCAAACAGACAGAGCTGCTGCTTGTTCCTGGGCTCTAGGCTCTCACTTTGGAGAACTGGGTGGATCCTCTGGGACATACCCGTCTAGGACACTGCAGGACACAAAACCAGCCCTGGGATCCAGAAGGATTAAAATAACGGTTTGAGGAGTTTGGAAATGGGGAGTGCTTTCTACCATCTGATGAGAAATGCTGGGTGCTCCAGAGCGGTGGGGAGTGAGGGGACGGTGACAGAGCCCAGGAAACGGGGGAGCCCGGGGAGAGCACTGGGACGGTGGGTAACGGCAGGGATGCTTGGACTCCTTGCTCTGCAGAGGAGCCCGTCTGGAGGCACGAGCAGCAAGACCACTGTTTGTCCCTGGTTGTCCTGCCTCCTTCTGTAATGAACTGAGCACTCTCCACCCAAGAGTGAACCCTAACAGGGCACTGAAGATGAAAGCTTCTCCACTCACCATGGAGCTGGGCCACAGGATTCTCTGGAGGATGCTGCATTGAATGTGTGGCCAACCTGTATGACCAGTAACCTCTGCAGCGATAGGAGGTCCCAAAGGGGATCAGAGCCTGCGGTTGGCCACATGGAGCTGGGAAAGCCCATTTGGCTCACACATACGGCAAAAACCATTGGGGAGCCTTGACCTCCTCCAAACACACCTGTGGTTGGCAAGAAATGAGTCACTTGCGATGGGCCAAGGTAGGGAACCCAAGATACTGAAGCTGCTGGTGCAGCAGAGGGACAAGGAAGAGCACAGTGAGCCAAGCCCGTTTTTTCGGACCTTCTGGTGAGTTGAGGGGCAAGGATCCATCTCAGCTCTTCAGCTCTTGGCCTATGAACCTTGCACAGCTCGTATGGAGCTCCACGTACAGGGCGCAGCCTTCCCAGAGAAGATCCTGCAGGACACAGGCGTGCTTTCTGCAGGGTGCGTTGGAAGCGGGGACACAGCTACAGGAGTGGGCAGAGGGGCACTGCTGGGTACAACGTGGACGCTAGCAAGCTGGAAGGGGTGAGGAGGAGATGTCGTGGTGGTGGCAGAGCGTCCCGCTCTGGGGCAAACAGTCCTGGTAACAGTCCCACGTGGCTCGAAGAGGGTTTGGCTCATGAGGTGCCCAAAGGGCAGGTTTGGCTCCCAGGCTGGGGGGAAGTGGGGGCCATTTGCTGCTGTGACGGAGAGGTGGAGCTGGGGCTCAGCTTGCACCTCCTGGGAATGTCCTGCTCGGCCCCATCCGGTGGGAACGGGGCTTGAAACCAGCTCACAACTGTCCCACGGGCGAAATGGGGGAACTCCTGCTCCCGCCCCACCTGGGCTCACTCCAGGGGCTCTGGGGGGTCAGGGCCGCTCGGAGCCTGCCAGCAACAAGGCACGGATTTCGCCAACTCC
>KL276712.1:8216-19210 GCA_000699545.1 Podiceps cristatus
CTGGTAGGTGGGTGTCCCTGCCTGTGGCAGGGGGGTTGGAACTCTATGATCCTTGGGGTCCCTTCCAACCCAGACCTTTCTATGAATCTATGATTCTATGATACAGCAGAACACCAACGAGCTCTTTTACCTGTGCTGTACAGGTGTTATGGAAAGCTATGAGCAGGTAAGAGAGGGACCCTGCCAGGTCCACAGGGCAGAGCTGGAAGCATACCCCTAACTCAAGCCATAAAGGCTAGGATCAGTCGCTTTCCACTCTCATCTTCCTAAGTTTAGTAACAAATCAAAGTCAAAGATGATGCTGGTTGAAGAACTGAGTTCTAACAGTTGATGGCATCGAATGTGGATGGCTGTATACTGTAACAGTGTAATTTCCCTTATGTATATCTAGAACATGTTTCCCAGACAACTGGCAGACGCTTCATCCCTGGAAACATTCGAGGTGAGGCTGGACGGGGCTCTGAGCCACCCGATTGAGTTGAAGATGTCCCTGCTCATTGCAGGGGTTTGGACTAGATGGCCTTTTAAAAGTCCCTTCCAACTCAAACGGTTCCATGACTCTATGCCCATTGTGCTTGTATGTCCTGACTCTTACTATCAATACAGCACTGGGTCATATTCTCCCATTATTTGCACACAAACACAAGATCAGAAGTTATCTCACAAAGGTCAGTAAAGGTACATCACTGAAGGTCTTCTCCTTAGAAGAAGTGACTGTAGTGAATTGCATCTTTTCCCCCTCTTTTGATGGTTTTGTACTTCCTCAGCAACACAGGATATGCTGGACCCAGCCAGACAGAGGAGGTATCTGAAGTGAAACTGGTGAAATACCTCTCTTGCGTCCTATCCTACTATTTTCTCACAGTCATACCATTGTCCAAAAAGAAGTTCTGTCCAAAGAGAAGTTCTGCAAGAGAGATAGAGAGTTCTTGGATGGCATAATGCTCATGATAAAACAGTGGGTAAAGATTTGCTTTACACTTTAATGGTGAGTAATTTTTGTAGGTTTCTTTATCTTTTCAAAGCAGAAGAAATACCCTTTTTAAAGCATGCAGTCTGACTGTGGAAATCATGTGACTGTCAGGCTGAGGTTAAGAAGTGTCTTATACTTTGTTATTTCTTAAGTCTTTTAGGCTGGAGGGTGGATGAAACTTAATGCCACTTAATTCCTTTTCATCTAAGTTTTTGTTTATGGAATATAATTCATAGTGTCTACAGATCTGTGTAATTAGTCAGAGACTCAGTAAAGAGCCTTTTGAAAAAAGTGGTCCTTAGCTTTTCACTTTCATGAGTACCAAAATTCAATCAAAAACTATTTTTAAAGTGAGTAAAAGCTACAGTGGCAAATCTATTAAAATGTGTTTAATCATTAACTTCTTTGATTTAACATCTGTCTAAAACATAACATCAAAATTTGAATAATTTATCATGTAATTGCATAAAAGCTCAAGTAATGTAAGGCATTAATTAAAAATTTATATGAAATTCAGAAGAAGAAAGTTGAGGAGGAACTATTTGATTATCCACTCAGTAGGATGGCTATAGTTACTTTGAAACAGTAATCTACTGTATTACAAATTGCAAATGCTTAACTGTGAAAAACACTGTAAACCCCTTATGTTTATCTGATGGTTTTCAGAAAATGCATTAGCTCTAGATCACTTCAGATTCTATAGTTAGATGTATAGATATGTCAGTTCCCCAAAGAATTATTCTTCTTTCACTCTTACAACCTATTAGCCTCACTGTATGCACAAACATGAGAAGACAAGTCTTTCAGAACTTTCTGAACCTAGTTTCATAAACGTACAGACTTCAGGAAGAGGCTTCAGGTTTTCTTCTCAGGCTCATATTCAGTCAGCCATAATAGAATATCATAGCCATAAATTCAACTTTAATGGGAAATGCATTAAGAGGAGGAACAATAAACAGTTATATTATCAACCATATTATCTCATATTTGGTGAGGCATTGGAATGGGCTGCCCAGGGAGGTGGTGGAGTCACCCTCACTGGAGGTGTTTAAGGAATGTGTGGATGAGGCATTGTGGGACATGGTTTAATGGGCATGGTGGTGGTGTTTGATGGTTGGACTTGATGATCTTACAGGTCCTTTCCAACCCTAGTGATTCTGTGATCTCCCGAAACAATCAATTAACTTTTACAGCTTATGCAAACTAGAGAAGTTTTAAATTCAGGTTTCTTCCTTCTTAGTCAGCTAATAGTATTTGAAAATAGTTAGTTATTTAAAACTGACATTTGTGCCAAACTTTAGAATTAGAAAAATTGGCTCAGAAAGCAGAGTATCCAGATGGATACACACATACGCACAGATTTTAATTTAAACAGGTTTGTCTGTCACAAAAAAAATGCTCCTGCTTTGCAAAGTTCTCTCTTTAACACTCCCACCAAAGCCTATTCTCATGAATCATTCACTGAGATCTACCTATGTAAATGAGTATGTTTGAAACCAATTCCTACATTTTGCCTGTGTTTAAAGAAATGTAAAGTACAAATCATTGTAGTTTTGGGTACTTTCTGAAAGAGTATTTAGAAAATTATTATCTTTCAGATACAGAGCATAGTTATTGTTTAGACTGTCATTGATAAATTTCCTGAAATCCAGAATTACCTGAGAAAATAATAAATTTAACTTTTTTTAATCTTCTCTTTTTTTTCATTTTTTTTTTTTTTTTTCCTTTTTAATGGATTCTTTCTTCTGTTTCTGGTAACTACTGCTTGAGTCTTTTCCTGCCTGCTGAGAGGATGGGATATACTTCATCTACTTTAGGATTGTGTTCTTGTCAATCCATCCCCTTGTGATAATGAGATTAGTATTCCCAGCATTCTCAATGCTAGAGAATAATCAGAATTATCACATACAAAAAGTAAAATAGAAGATACATTTAAGAAAAATAATATGGAATTGACATGACAGAAGTAATCAAGAACATTAATGACACTTTTAGGTTTGGATAGCTCACAGAAGACTTGAAAAGATCATTTGATGAATGTTTTGAAAAAGCACTTGGGAATATGTACTTTTGGAACATCAAAATATTTTAAAAAAAAAAAAAAAAAAAAAAAAGAGTGCTCAAGCTTCAGATAAGTTACAACAGTTTAGGAAATACCTGGGTAAAACTTTCAAAAGCTGAGCATGCTGTCTCTTAGTAGTTGGTTTAATAGAACCCATGTTTTCTCTCCAAGCGGAATGTTATAAAGGTCTAAACCCCAATCTTCCATTACAAATACAAAGTACCTAAGATGCTCAGAAGCTTACTCGGCCAGTTTCACCCTTTTGTTCTGCCCTTTTGGTTTCTTGTTTTCCTTTTACCTTTAAAAATGTACTACATTTTTGTAAAAAACCAGATGTGGTGCTTCTGCGAGCTGTATGAATCACAGTTATGAAGGCTTAGAGTGCTTTTTATCATCCTAATTACTAATACTGCCCTAGAAAGATGGTGCAGTGACTCATCTAAAAGGAGCATGAAGTTATTTCACATTTCATTCATTGCTTAAGGTCTCAAAGAGAAAAAATTAAATGGAAAAGCATACCTATTTTGACAAGAATGTAGTCAAGAAATTCAATTAAAACCCCAGTTCTAATATACATGTATTTATATGTGGCTATGCACTCAAGCACACAACTGCAGTCCTGTACATGTACGTAGGCACATTCATAACTAGTTTATAAATATATGTACTGAAGTAACATTTCTATTTTGTAAAGAAAAGGATTTATGACTTGAAATTAAATGACTTTATGTTACAAATTGTAATGACAAAAAACCCCAACAATTTCTCACTAAAACAGATCTAGTAGGTGTTTGTGTGGAGAGAGAGATGGTGAAAGATGGGAAGGAAATGTTTTGGTTGTCTTTCTTAGTGGCTGTGCCCACACAGTACAGGGATGAATGCAAACAACCAAAAGGACAGATTTCTTTTTTTGGTGGCAATGCCAACTAAACATACATGAAACTACAGCCCGAGTCTGAGATGATTTTAAAACTACATTTTCTTATTCTGAAGAGACTGTTTGAACTGGAAGATTTACAGGGTACTCTGGAATCAGAATTTTCAGTATCTCTTGTTGACCCTGTTCTACTTCCTAGAGTGAAATATTAATTGGAAAAGATATTAGCTCCTACTGCTCCATTTCTCAGAGGAATATATGAAGCACCAAGATGGCAGACAAAGGTAAAACATTCTCACTGCCATTTTGATTTTGAGACTCAAGAGAATTTGGCTCATGGATGTGTAAATGTGCAATTCATGTTCTGGTAACAGATTATTCCACCTCAAAAGAAAAAAAAAAAAAAAAAAAAAAGGAAAGGAAAAAAAAAAAAAAAAAGTGAGACACTTTCCCCTCCAGAGGGTTAGATAGCTCAAAGACACTGTTTACAGTCAGACACATGGTTAGCTCTTGGCTATGCCTCTTCTCTTGAGCAGATCACTTAGTCTTTTATTCAACTATAATGCTTGCAAAAAGACAGTGATCCCAATGTGTGATTTCTACCTGTGGTCCTGTGATTTCACATTGTGTGATAGAAATGTCAGTACACAAATAAGTAATTTCTTCTGGAAAAAAAAAAAAAAAAAAAAAAAAGATGAGCAGGACAGGCAGTAACTAAAGGGATAGTCATAAACTCAGTAAAAATAACCATTTAAATAGTAATAAAGACCTATCAGAGCATTAGTTCAGGGGTTTTAAAAGGAGAGATGTTAGGTATTACAAAGCACAATTGGGTATTTCCATTTACTATCACTAAGTAGTTTGCTGGATCACCTTTCTGCTTCATGTTGTATTAGTCGAAGATAAAAAAAGGTTCACATGATTGTATCTTTAAATTATTGCCAAGAGCAAAAATAAGGTTGTTCCACTCCACTATGGTTGTGCTATGGAAAAGTGACTTCTTTCTTTCTGTGAATCTTTCCTGCTTATCTTTTGTCTTCCACAAGGCAGTAAACATAAGTCTTCATCCCACTTCCCTTCAGGTACAACAGGAGCAGCAACAAGTTAAAAAAAAAAAAAAAAAAAAAAAAAAAAAAAAAAAAAAAGGCAGCAGGGGAAGACATCTGACAAAAAGGTTTTTCCCTTTCCTTAACAAAAAGAAGTAAATATTTTAATGGAAACATTTAGGTTTTTTTCAGTAACAAATTTGAAACAAATTAATTTTTTCTCAGAAATGTTTATCCTGAAAACAGCTTATCCCTCTGTAGCCTGCTTTGCAAAGGAAAATGTTTTATCAGAACCTAACTTTGCTTTAATCCTCTTTCTTTCCTTTATTTACAATTTATTTCTCTACAAATACGCCAGTAACTATTGTAAAGATAACAAACCCCTTAAGACCTTTCAACTAAAGCATAACATGGCCTTGGGCATTCTGTTTCAGAGCACTCGCTGTTGCTTAGCAGCTTGATAGAAAGATATGCAGGTCTCCCTCTTTCCCCCATAATCTTTTCCACCAGTGTTGATTAGTTTACCTCTTCCAACATTAAAGACCTGAGGTTCTAGGACTTGACCTGTCTTTTAAATGGAACATTAAATACCACCTCATAACTCTACAGTCACACTATATTTTCCTTCCCAGGTTCTGAGATCTTCCCTGAAGTTAAGTTTTCATCTACTCCATTATGTGATTTTAGACAATTTAAAAGAAAAAAATCAAATTCTACATTTAGCTTAACATCACTGCAGGGGTGTGTGGTGGCTTGAACTTGGTCAGCTGCACACCCAGCTTCTCTCCACCAGCCCTCCTCAACATGACAGAGGGAGAAAACAAGATTAAAAGGCTCATGGGTCTTAAAGACATAAAGACAGCTTACTTACCAATAACTGTCACAGGCAAAACAGACTTAACTTGAGGAAAACTGTAATTACTTGCCAATCAAAATGGGTTTAGATAGTGAGAAACTAATACAAATTAAACCACTTCACCTCTCATCCCCCTCTTCCCAGGCTCAACTTCACTCCTTCATTCCCAATTCCTTTACCTCCTTCCCCCAAAGCAGCACAATCTAAACAAAACTAAAAATGCAAATACTTGTGGTTTAGGTTTTTAAAAATATTTTCTAATGTGAAATGTTGTCTGAATGTGAACAAAGTAAGTCTTCTGGTATATTTAAAGTCAACTGGTGCTAGTGTTTCTTTTATGGCTGTGATGACTCCTGAGCTGACCAGAGCTCTGAGGTAAACCTGCTTTTTCCTTTACCCATTTAAGAATCTCAAAACACCAAAGGACTTTAATCTTCTGGAGACTGGCTTTTTTATTACAAAAGAAACTGCAACCAGAAACTTTCCAAAATTGGAAAAAGAATCCTCAGAATGAGACAAGATACAAGTAGAAATACAATAAGCAAGCTTTTTCTCATGCTATGCCTTTTCACAATGGATACTTTTTTTTTTTTTTTTAAATTTCCACTCAATCAGCAGCTGATTGTACCTCACTGGTTCCAGCAAACTCTTCATCCTCAGGTACCCTCAGGAACCCCAGAAAGCACTTCTTTCTGTTGCCTTTGAAGCCTGAAACTGTGTCTGCTTTTTGCTCTCAGTAGACTTCCTAATTTTCTCTTTTTCTACATGTTCCACCCCAAATTACAGAATTAATTCCCTCCAAACATGTCTAGTTTAGCTGAAAGGAAAAACAGAGTATCCCTTCCCTCCAAAGGCTTTCACCAGAGCTCATGTACCACATCCAGGGCAATGCAAACAGCCAGATGTTCTCCCTTGTTGCCTTGCAGTGCAAGTAGTGGTTGTGACTAAATGCACGGTACAATCCAACACAGATCCATAAAATCACTTGTTCCCACAAAGACACTTTAAATAATACAAGTGTTTGAACATATTAAGTTCTTTATTCATTCTCTTAAATAAGTAATGGGTTAAATGCAATCAAAACTCTAATCTAGAAAACAGATTGTGTCCATTCTCACAGTTTGGTTAAGAAAAATGCAATCTAAATGTCTCTCAACCAACCATAAGTGACAACAGTGGAAATGTCCTCTCTGGCAAGCTGGGATTTTCAAAGCACATTTCAAAACCAAGAGTGTATTTATTAATTTCAACTCTTTCAAATTCCATTTTCAGGCAACCTGAGAGGAACATAATAAAGTTAATACAGAAACCACTACTTTAAATGCAACAGCCTTAATGAAACTAAACCAGCTTAGTCTTGGAGATAAAACGGTGCAACTGTGTGTGCCAGGCACATTGGATGTAAGTGACACCTGTTTCTCAGACATCTGTAATGGCGAAAGACTGATCACGTGAAACAGGCCCAGATGAACCTAGCAGGCAAATCATGCTGCAGAGGAAGAAAAAACATTTTTTTTTCTTTTTGGCTGGGTTGTTTTGGGGGTTTTGGCCAACATAACCAGGGGGTTGGGGAGAAGTGGGATTTGCTTTCTGATTCTCATAAGGTAATCAATTTCACTTTGAGCAAAATTCACCAATCAATCATTGAAGTAAGGAACACTATATGATATCATTTTGTCCCCTCTCCTGTAGTCAATTAATTAAATTTTAGGAAAGTTTAAATTAAATACAGCAAAATACATCTGGTCAACTGCAAATCAAGAAGACACATCTGCCCTAACATCTGTAACTGATCACAGGAAGATCTCAATCATGAACCACTGTCAAAACAAAAGTGGTATATAACCACCTTGCCTGTACTTTTTCAAAGCAGTTGTCTAACTTCAACCTTTGTGTGTGGTTAACTTTGCCAGAAAAAAGTGAAAAATCTCAACTATTTAGATATGACATCATAAGCACAGAGACAGAGAACCTTTCGTTCTTCTTTATAGTAAGCTTCATGTAGTTACCCCTTCACAATATACTCTCGAATCTTTTGGATTGCCTGTGTTTGACATTTCTCCAGGATTTTCTTAAAACAGCTACATAAATGGACACACTCTATTTCCACAAGGTTATTTTTTTCTCTTTTGCTAGGAAGTTCCTTTTGGATATGTCAAGCTTCTTTGGTGAAAAGACTGTGGTGAAGGTAAGAACTACAAAAAGTTAATGAAATCTAAATGTATATTTTTTATGCCTGATGCTCATACAGGCTACACATTCTCATTTCTTGCTAATCTCTATGGCAACCTTTTGCAGATTTGATAGTCACAGAGGAAGGACTGGTAAAGTACTTAAAAATGAACCCAAATCCACACCTAAAACCCTAAAGCCAAAGTGTGTTTCACCTGAATGGATTTCCTGTGTTGAGAATAAGCACAGGATTTTGATGAATAAATTAAACTTGGAGACCTCAATTTTGTCCTCAGGTTTTCCATACATACTTTGCATTCTTCTTCTCATCTCATTGTAGTATCCCTATTTTTCACACTCATATCCTTTTGAGATAAATTAATCTGTAAAATAATCAGTGGATAATTTTAGGACCTCAATGGGATGATTCACAAGCTGAAAATTAGATAGGTACTTACATTGCTTCTTGAATTAGAGCTCAGATCTCTACGGGTAGAATTTTTGCATACCAGTTCACTGAAGCAGCCAGAAAAGAGTTCTAGTGCTCATATCAGGTGGCAATTAAAGACTTTATCTAGTATGTTTACCAGTCCAATGCAAACTCTCAGAGAAGCTCAGCCAGTGTTCAGAGAAACCAGGGAAAACTTTAAATGATAAAGTAATTAGACATCTGCACAGTGAAATGGATATGATCAAATAACTACAAGGAGAAAACAAGCAAGATTTACAGGCACACATTTGTAAATTCCTTCCCAGAACTTCATTTAAAAAGTACTACAGAATTCTGTAGCAAGAAGTTAATATGCACCAAAAGGAAAAGTGATATACCTACATGTCTGAAAAGATCATCAGCTTGGTCTAAACCAGAACTAAACAAAATTAAAATAAAACCAAATTAGTAGCTCTCATTTCTTTCAGAATGAGAATGACAAAGAAAGAAAAATAGAAACAAAAATAATTTTTTGTGTTTAATGCTATTCAGTTATTACATTATGTTAAAGCCATATTCAAATTTGTAAAAAGAGAAAAAATTGGTATTTTAGCAATGTATTTCATGTATTTTTAGTCAATAATGATTTTACAATCTGTTTCTTATAACTGGTTGATATACGGGATTGACGTTTTATTTTGAGCCAATTAGAATTAAGTCAGATGTCTCAAAGTTTACCATGAAAAGTAAATTCTGAGTGGAAAGAGGTATGGGAATAATTTATTTTTATGTTCTTGGGATTCTTGTGGACCTCAGAACCTAAAATTGTGACAGGCTGCCTTGTGACGGCTATAGGGCCCTGGGGTGGATCCAGAAATCAATCTTTAATTAGAATAGTTGCTCCTTTGCTGGCTTCATGGCAAGGAGTCTGAGTAGCCTTACAGGGTAGCCTTACAAGATAGACTGTTCAAAACCTAGGTTACTACGTCTCTTAGCTAAGACAGAGTTGGAATCACTAGAATGTGTGAGAAATCTGGGATATGACACATTTACGTCCTGGCTTCAGTGCTCTGAAACACCTTAAAATCCATGATAGACTTCTCAGGCTCAGACATTGGCACGTAATGACAAAACTCTGTTTAGTTAGAAAATTGTGACTGGTTTTAGCTATCAAGAGAGAACCAAATGCGATTTATCATGACTTATTTCCCTAGGAAGTATTGAAGAAAATGATTGGGTTCTTGTAGAATACTTCAGTTGCAACAGAACATTGTTTTCAAACAGCAAGCTTCTCTGTGGAAATTTTTCAGTTAGGTCTACTGGCAGTACTGCTGAGAGACCATGGCCGTTAGCTCAGACTGCAGGGATTCATCAAACCGAGGGTATAATTCCTGCACAAGTTTTACACTTGCATGCTACCACTGACTTCTGTAGAGTTCTTTCTAATTTATATCAGTGTAAGCAGAGTCAGACACCGATTTCAGGCGCTTTGGAAGATGAGAATAAATGTGTCTGACAGTCACGCAAACCAATACATGAGAGGTACCAGCAGTTTAACGTTGCTGCAAGCTGTTTAAAGCACCATCCACAAAGCTGTGTAGTTCTGTGAAATGGCCCATTATGGAAGGTAAATCATGAGTGAGAGTACGATCCGACCCATATGAAAGGTTGAAAAAGTGGTCTTTCTTGATTTCACTGAGACCATGAAATTAGAGACAGCATAGAAAATTACTGTCATGAAAGAATCAATTGATCGCACTTATGCTGGACATATTCTCCTTGCATAGATAACCCAAACTTGGAGCAAATGAAAAACTAAGCAGAATATTTAGGAAGCCAGTCCATGGACCAGCAGTCCAAAATTTCCAGTGGACATTTCCGACAGCTCTGTAGCTCAGCTAGCCTCAGAGAGGAATCTCTTTTCAGCCAGTTACAGAGCCAACCAGCATCTAAAATCAAGAACCAGTCAGAACACTGTTCTAGAGTAAAACTGGATGAATAACGCAACTTTTCCAAGGGCTTATCAATACTGACTTTTTAAGTGAAACTGCTAAGAACCACACTTGCATCCTTAGAGCAATAGTTTGCCCTAGTTCCTTAGCCAATTGCCCTCCTCCTCTGTCACCCCACAAAAGCCCATGCAAGCCTCTCAGGAAATTTGAGCTGGTCTCTCTGAACAATCTTTTACTGCACTCTGTTTGGAAGCCTGTTACCATGTTCAGAGCTAGTTTACGTATTTTTCCACTAAACCCTGTATGCATATTCTGTAGATTCCCTTTAAAAAGGTATTTTGTGTACCTTTTGTGTACCTGATTCATCCTAACACTTATTAATAATTTATAAGAAATTAAATCCCTTTTTTCTTCTTCCCTCTCCTTTTCTTTCCCATCAGCATCAAAAGATTCTGTTACTGACTGATTCTAAAGTGGCTTAGTGTTTAACCTCCCCCCTCAACCCCAAGAGTTAGAGGGTGTATGTATACACATTTTTAATCCTCCATTTATTTCTGTTCATGTTAGATTCTACCAAGTGAGATTCTATCATTATTAGTGAAAAAAACACCTACAGATATTGGGGG
>JMFS01087258.1:0-35020 GCA_000699545.1 Podiceps cristatus
GGTGGGGGGTGGGGAGGGGAAATCTTATTGACTTATGGGGGAAACTAAATCAAACAAATATTGCAGAATCAGATAGGATGCTTCACAAAGTGCGATTCTAAGAACAGTTTTGGCAGTCCTTATGGCAATCACTGAAACAGAAAATATGCTAGCTCGGCTTATTGGCTTATTACATGTTAGTCAATCTAAGTAGGTTTAACACCTATAATTCTGAGTTATTTTTTTCCCCCAAGTTTATGTGAAACCTAGCTTCTGTTTTGTTGTTGCTTAGTTGTTCACTGTGGCTAACTGATGAAGCAAATGGGTTTCATCTCATGTATAAAAAGATTACCAAAGCCCCCAAACTCTGGAATTTAAGAGGGATCATATGCCAACTCTTTAACTATTTCTCAGATATTCATGATCTAGAGACAATAAGATTGCTCTTTAAAATATATTAAGGCCATAAATATTACCACTTTTATTTTTTTTCTCATTTTGAACTTTGTTAGCATTTCATGGAAAATAACTTGGGATCTAGACAGAAAATGTTTTAAGAGCCATATATTACTTTCAATCCAGACTCAGCTGTGCTTTTATTTCATGCATAAAATCTTCATTTTGACCCCTACAGTTCTATTTTCCTGTATATCAAAATATTTATATTCTTAGAACTAGAGATGATTCACTGATGCATGAAGTTTAGAATAGCATTTCATTGACCAAGCTGAACTGTCTACTGACACAGCTTCACTGAAACATATCAAAATTGTATCCATTTAACGCAAATGAGGACTTCCTACAGAAAACACTAATTCACTGTAATTATGAGGAGACCTTGCATGAGCTTTCTATGGGGACTGACAACTGGATTTGAAGGATTATGATCAGGGTATAATTGCAGGGATTCTGTGCACTGGATACTGCAGTCAATTGCTCACTTCTAGTTTCAGTTAACAACCTTCTAGGGACAGTCAGATAGAGCCTCCACCAGTGTGGATCAGCAGAGCTGCACTGAGGTGAAGAGAGAAATACCATTCATTTACACAAGCTGATTTTCTCATTTGGGGCAAACAACATGCTAATGAAATCCACAGGACATCATAATAAATTGGGAAAACATATGAACATCAATGAGGATAAAGAAATAATAAAAAGTCAACGTAATGAAATAAGATATCTGAATGAAAGATTAAATCAGATTTCAGGCTGGAAAATGCAAACAAATATATCTTGGGGAAAAAAATATTACTGATACTATACTCCAGCAAAAGAAAGAAAAAACTAGGAAGATTATTTTTTCTTTATGCTCACATTTCAATTTGGACCTACATTTAATCCTTCTGGTTTTCATTATAGAAACATCACTAGACCCATTGGTTACAGACACTTTATTCTTTCTATTCCCAGACTGTCCCTGATTTCAGTGGGAACTGTGCATTACCCTAATAAGCCAGACGTGATTTTTGTTCAGTCCCTGCAGAGGATGAATTTCACTGAAATGTGTGAAATGTATGAAATTGTGAGTGATTTGGAGGAAATACTCAGACTGGAATTTGGCCCTCGGTGGTCATTGACTTTCAATAGGATCGGGATGCTAGCTCCACGTTGTACATTCAAAAATTAATCCATCAACTGGCAGTGATATATGGTAGTGCTTTCAAGTTTATTTTGCTTGTTTGCTTTAGTGGAATATGGAGCTGCATAACGTAAGATTTTCTTTTAGAAGCAGGAGAAAAATGAATCCAGGTCTCTCCAGAGAGACGCTGTGTGTATCCAGAATACTGGAGAAATCCCCTTATTTCAAATAAACAAACACAGAGGAATTAAGTATACCTATATTAGGAGAAGGAGGTAAGTTACTTTCCAAATACATGCCTCATTTTCTGTAATGCCAGAACAATACAATAATTTGGGCAAGGCGTACTATGCATTTTTAATGTTATGTCTTACTGCCTATAGTAGTGGTCCAAAGGAAACTGCAGGAAGCTATAGTTAAGGACAGTAAAACCTCAAATATACAAGCTACTAGACACGTGGCAAATTACAGATGTCTGTAAAGGGGAGGACTGGACAGGCTAATATTTTCTTTTCAATGTCAGTTTTAAAGCAAGCATGCAGATGGGCAGCCTTAGTTCTTTAACTTTAAGAGGCTTTTACAAAGCAGAGAGAATCCTCTGGTTGTTAAGATTCTTATTTTTCAGAAATGGACTCCAAATGGATGCGAAACTGAATTAATGGAGAAACTGCTTAACATTATACGTCCTAAGAAATGGTAAATCTGAAAAAAAATCTGTTTCTGACAGGTTTCTGCTTCAGCCTCCCTGTGTGCCTTCAAAAACTTAACAGGTGATTTTTTTTTTTGTTTTTTTTCCAGTTTATTCCATGGACTTGGTGTAGAATTGCAGACACTCATTTTTTACCTCTCTATGCTCCTGTTTTCCCATGTCTAAAATAAAGATGATGTTATGTACGAAATGATTAATTTCTTCCCCATCCTCATTTTTTTAAAATTGTCTTTCACTTTCTAATATTTCCATTAGCTATTTCAAAAGAAAACTCAAAAAAAATTTTATTGCAGAAACACAGAACCTGTGAAGAATATAGAGGATGATAAGAAGAGCATAAAGGAGGATGAAACAGTTGTTGTCTGTAGCTTACTGGGGGTTATTAATGCTTATTTTTTTCAGTATAATATGGACAGCCTGTCTGTAATCCCAGGAGAAGACTTTCTATTCTGTAACATTTTTCCTTTTCTGACGGTTTCAATATGTTTATGTTTAGAAATATGTTTCAATATTTCTAATACTACTTTCTACATGTTGCTATTTAAGCTTTCCTTACATGATTTATAATTGCCACCATGAATCCCTTGCCAATTTTTAAGCTTTTTTTTCAGTAACTTTCTAATTTCTTACACCTAAACTGTCTTCTTCCCTTCCAAGCCACCCGCACTGCTGTCGGTCTCCATGCATACTCCTGGCTTTTGATCATTATAACTGCTCTGATGTTCTGCGAAAGAGCCTGCAAATGTTTGCCCTCAGTAATCTGTTCCACTTTCCAGCAGGCAGCAATAACATTTTTTCCTCCTCGGTGAGGCCAGTCTGCATAGCTTGTGCACAGAGACCCTTCAGCACTGGATCAGTTTGCTGACAGCAAGAAGGGAAACAAAGCATGCTTCCTATGTTTCATAAACTTCAAATGGTTATTGACAAATATCAGTCATTGGGTGGCTTTCCGTCATAGTAATAAACCTATAGGTTGAGGCAAAAGGAAGTGGTTTTTGCTTGTAAATACTTAAATTCTCAGCGTGAGTCAATATACTAACCTGACTGGAGCTGCAGGTCTATCTGTCTCCATCAAGCTAGACAGAAATGTTCCATCCTTTGCCGGGACCTTGTTATCTCTTTTTCTGTGCTACCTAACCAGCTCCGGGCTTTCTGCATCCTTCCCTTTGCTTTACTCTGTAACAAATGCCCAGTGCAAGTCTGCAGGCAGAACTGTCAGGACCCTGACTGCCGTAGATGGGAGAGGGTTCATTTTACAGAAAGTAGAATTGAATGACCATCTTTTCTGAGTTCATGTGCATCGAGGTCAGCCAGAAGTGATTTGGGAGGTAGGTGCTGGTTCGGTCCTTATTCAGGTGTCAGCTTTTGAAGTTCTTCTAGCTAGCTGCAAAGTAGAACAAATGACCTCCATAGAAAAGAGGTTACCTTGAGGATATCAGGTCTAGGGGCAGGTCAAAATGCTCTTGCAGGATGTCAGGACAGGACCTCTAAGACTGACAAGCCCAGTGGGCAGTCCTCGGCACCCAGAAAGGCATGGGAGGAGTGGGACGTTGATTTCAGTGTGGGATGACATGGGTTGTCATAGAGCTGTGGAAGTCCTGCTATGCAACCTGCAGTAAAAATGGCTTAGAAAGAAACATTCCATGAAGTAGTCATATACCTCTTTCTTTGTATTATTTTCCCCTACAGCAAATATACTGTTCTTGCAGAAAATTGCAGAGTTTTTCACCTATCAAACATTCAGAGCCTCCAGAGACCTCATCTGAGTACCAAGACCTCTTGATTCAGATATTCTTCTACATGTGTCATGAGATATTGCATTCAGCTTCTTCATTTCTCAGCTCTAACCTGGAATTTTCTTGGATTTGGATCAGATCCACCAGCCAAATCAGAGCTGGTATTGTTACAAAGCCCCGAGCTTTGGTATCAAGGGACAAATTAAATATTTGAAATTAAAGGGAAAAATCAACGGATTGAAGATAATAAACTTAGCTATCATAATTGCCCATTGCCCAACAATTGTGAGATGTGCAGTCTGGGAGGCTATGGAGCAACATGAACTTGCACTGATTTTGATGGCAGCTCCAGAGGTTTTTACATTTTTTTACAATTGCATTTTACAGAGTACAACCTGAACTCATTAACTCTTTGCAGAAAAATCTGTCCTCGTCCCAGCTATTTCCTCCTTCCCAGACCTTGCCTTGAAGTATTCCTTTTGTCTTCAGTTCATGACAGACTCTCTTGGTACAAAGCCTTTTGTGTTACCACCTCTGAAGAATACTGTTTAAGAACAAAACCTTTTCTAATGTATTCTTTTTTTTTTTTTTTTTTTTTTTCTTTTTTCTCACACTTTATGCTGCATTTTAAGCAATGCTTTAAAAACAGTATTGAAATCACATGAAAAATCTAACTTGGGAGGTGAATTGGGGTGTACTTGGGGGAGTATGAACATCTTTTTTCCTTTGCCTAAAATATTTCTCTGTAAGAACAATCAAACCGAAACCCCTCAATAAAGTCTTAAGCTATATCACAATATTGTTGATAATGTTTTGCCTCTGTATGGTTTTTTCTTAGCCTATCTCAAGTGTAAACGGTGTTCTAAATAAATTCATCCAACTACTACCTTCAGCACTACTTTTGCTTCTCCCTAAAATTTCTGAACAGTGTCTGGAGCTGTACGAGCACAGATAATGTCTACACTGCAGTCCAGGCACCTATTTTTCTTCTATAGTCTGGAGTATGCCCTTTGCTTTTTTTACTCCAGTAAAGCGACTGTCTTTTGTTGGAAATGGAAAAATAGCAATCACAAACTCTGGGCATCTGAGTGATTTTTCAGTTGAAAGTTGAGAAAACTAGTGCTGACTGGTTCAAGGGAGTAAACGAATGCTGCAGTCCGTGTGTCTGAGCATCAGCAGCAGAGCCAGACTCAACAGCATCACACATACTTTACCAGTTATGCTCCTGTTTTAAATCTACTTATCTGCATAGTGTTTCAACAAGAAACCCTTGTTGAACCTTCTCCTTATAAGCTTGATCTGGTACAGATGACTATTAAAGTACCAGCGTAGATATAGACAGTCATAGCTGATGACTATTTCCAATAATCTCATACGTTTTTGTCACGCTATGGTTTGGAAGTAATTAAAATGGTAACATGTCTTTATCCCTTCTCTATGGCTGTCTTACCAATTCCATAAACCCAGTTCATGCTCCTAGTTGTGTACATCCAGAAAAGTGGATTACTATGGCTGCTACCTCAATATCCCTAGATATAATGAGCTAGTATCATAGAATCAGAATAATGAGTTAGAAGAGGTGTGATCTAGTCACCTCTGTATCTGATTCAACATGAGGTCATTTTTTTTTAGATACTTTCTTTTCTATCATTCTACACTATATTACAGATAGTAGGTCATCTTTCCCTTCAGATCCTTCTGTACCACCTCCTTCTAGTGGTGCAGAAAGCAAATGGGTATTGTTAAGAAAGCACCTACATAACCAGTGCGCATGCAATTTAGTTCTCAATGCCTTATATGCTAAATTAATAAATGTCTGCTGGGGCTAGAATAGATTTGGCATTTAGAATTGATTCAAAAGGACATATTCATGAGGCAAATAGTCTAGTCAGGTGACTGTGGGGATCTGGCTTTTAAGGGGGAATGTTGTAACTTACCCACAGACTTCTTCATCCTTCCCCTATACCCAATTCAAAACTTCAAACTAAACATCTCCACAATTGAAGGTTTCTCCATGCAGAGGTGTCCCTGGAGTGAGAAGCAAACAATTTTGAAGAAAAGCCTTCAAGAACAGGAAGGTTTACAAGATTAAGAAATTAATTGAATTCTTGCTGCTTTTCTTTCCTCACACTTTGTGGAAGGCAGTCCAGGTTTCCCACTGCAAAAGAATACTTTCTCTGGAAATTTCTGGGTTTAGTCCCATATTTATTCACTCTGTGCTCAACTGTTATACAGCATATAATTCTGTTGATATAAACAGAATTAGTCACACTACTCATGTTAAAAATGTGCTCAAATATTTGTAGGCAGCTGCTCTGAGACAATACACAAGAATTTGTCTTATCTAGCTCTTCCGCTTCCTATGAAATTATTTTCTCTTTATCAAAGGACTCAACAGTTCTGGGACATCTGGAAGGATGTGCAAATGTGCTTCTGAATAATTTTGGCTAGAACAAGAAAAATAACTAACCATCTTGGAAATCATGAAAATATATTTTGAGCATTCTTATTCTAAAAATTAGGAAAATGAAGCATGAAAGTTGACAGAATAAGTTGTAGTGATAGAATGAGGTTCCTTACTGATCTAAGAGGCTAGTGGTTAATATGTTCTCCGAGGATAAGGAAGAAACAGGTTCATTCCCTCAGCCCGAGATCCCCAGAGACTCTCCCCACCCCAAGTGTCACCTCCTGAGAGCTGCCTTCTGTACATCTGGACCTGCACACCTCTCACCTCTCCTTTCGGTGCTGTTGCTTTGTGCTGAATACAAGGACAGCCCCATATCCAGAGACCCTTCTGGGAGATGTGATACCTGCCTTTGCCTAGGCTTCAACAAGTATTCCTTTCAAAAACTGCTACAGCTTGTCTGTGAGAAATGAATCAAATTCTCCTTCTCTTTCAATTTTACTGGAAGGACATAAAAATGAACACATTTAAAGGATTTTTAGCCAGCTGAGCTGAACCGAGATCAGAATGTGCTTTTATATTTCAAGTTCTGGCAAGTAAAAATGAATCTTTAAACACAAGTTAATCTGTTTTAAATTTCTTCTCCATTCCTCAGGTATAAAATTAACTATTTCAAGAGAACTAGAGTGGCCATTCCATGACAGCCCTGAAATAAAATTATACTTTGCAATCTTTGTGAAAACCTTGCATTTATAAATTTTGAAGTATGAGCATTTCTTTTGCTTTCAACCTTGGTGTTGGCTTTGCCTTTTTAATTTTTTTTTTTTTTTTTTTTCCCATTTAAAATCACTCTTCTTTCTTGCTTGTTTTTTGAATTGTATAACCTAGCTTTCATACTGGTAAATGTTTATTTCTTGGTGTAGAGAGTCTTTTTGACTGCCAAGTTGTTTCCTATGATGATAGAAATGACACAAAATTTCCAGAACTTCTGAATGATCATCCAGATATTGTTATAATTTCTAAACAACAGTAAGATTGTTGAGATCTTCTTAACAAATGTGATAATTGGTGTGAAAGAAACACTGAGGATTTTCAGGAAGATATTCCATGCTGCTAAGAAAATTCAAGTGTCTTAGGCAAAACCAACTAAATTAATCTTAATTTCTGAAGTAGATTCTTAAAGATTGCTCTCAAAACATAGAAGGCATTTTTGATGTAGAACTAGACCTCTTGAGGAGTGTTTTGCTTCTGATTGTAGGATTTACCTTTTCACAGAGACAGACGACTGGTTAAGCCGTCACCCACGTGTTCTCTTATATGAGGTGCTCTATCTCTGTTTTCTTAGTATTGAAGTTCTATCTTTGATTATGGACTGACTTCAACTTGCCTTATCAGTGGTATAGGGTAGTGTTAGTGACTTGAGTAGCAAGTGTGTAGATGCTTTTGAAGGGCTCTTTTTACTTAGTTATAACTTACTGATGTGAGGCTGTGATAATAATAATTTTAAAGATTGCCATGGTGTTATGGGTCTCAGGCCCTTAGTGAAACTTAGTTCTTGCTTTTCAGTGAAATTAATATAGAGTAATTTAGCTACACACAAACAGGAAGATAATTTATGACCTTAAAACTGAATTCAACCGCACTAGTACTGGTTCTTGTTGATTTCAATAGGGATTTTTGGATGGACAAATATCAGAGATTTATTAAAGAATCATTTAATTTTGTTTTTTCTTTTTCCTTTTTTTTTTTTTCTTTTTTTTTTTTTTTTAATATGCAATCATGGTTAACTCTACAGAGAGAGATAACCACAGCTGCTGTGCTTGACATGCATTGTTAGAGGTCTTGTGCAAAATTTTCGTTTAAAGAATTCTCAGGATGTGCTCCAAATCTAAACAAGCTCACTGAACAGATTCTTATTGACTTCAACAGGAGCTGGACTGGACCCTCCATCTCTGGATAAGATAGGGAAGGATGTTAAGATCAATGATCACTGTAAATTACTGAGGGTGAAATAGACATTTTAATGGATGATGGATGTGTCTAATAACACAATTTTCACATGTTAAGCATCATTTATGTTAAAATCACTGTTGATTTTGGTCAGAAAGACCAAAGCTTACCTCAAAATTCTGTAAGTAGCCATCCAGAAATGGACTGTCAAACACTTGTGGATAGGGAATGAAATGTAGCATTTGCTTTTATGTCAGTACTGTGAAAACAAACGAACAAGCAAACATACAAGCAATCCCTTTGATTTTTTAGATTTTCTAATTGAAATAGAGCAGTAACTCAGGACTCTTACCTGCTAGGTATTATATTTGCATACACAGGTGTTTAGTTACCTCATTTTGGTTCTTTGTTTCTATTCTGTCCTGCAGTTCAGAGAAATTATTTTGTGTGAATCATAGATGCTTGTAGTCAATGCCAGTATCCGCATAGACTCATCTAATTTTGGGCCAAGTCCCTGGTTCTATAGGTACACATTTATATTCAAGAATCTTTGGCTGCTGTCTGACCTAAGTAGCCTAATAAATATACAAAGATCTGACATTTTCTGACATCAGGAAAGGGGCCAATCAGGAAAAAAAGACTGAAAGTAACCTGATGTTGGTCTCAGCCGGAACAACTTGTGTTCTTCAGCATCTGTAGCTCTGTACTGGTTCAGGATTTCTTTGGCTAAATGCTGATGGGTTTTCATACCTCTCAGCTCAATCAGAAGGCCAATGAAAAAGCAATACTGTGTGAATTTGTAATTCTCCGTGGAAGACTTTAAGTCTGCTACACCAGGCATGAATTAACATCTTCATAATCAGTTTTACCCTTTGGCAAATGTGACAGCTACTCTGTTGGTCCAGATGGCAGGACTCCACTGTTTGTGTGATCTAAATGTGTTCGTAGTTACAGACACTGGGCCTGTTGGATTTCTGTTCCTCGTTTGCATCAGCTTTGTCTTTTTAGAAACCTTGTAAAAAGTTAAGAAATCCAAGACTCTAACTCAAACAATGCATGATCTTTGGAGATAGATGAGTCTTGCAATTCACAAGTGAAGTGACAATTAGCCATAGTTTTCATATTTGTGAAATTATCACATAAATAGTCTGGCTTGTCCACCAAACTTACTGCAAATGCACAGCAGACTTGTTATGTTTCGAACTCATAACATGTACAGGTCAGTCCTAACACCACATATCCAAGGTGTTCTTTGTTGCTATGTACACCCATGCTGTCAATAAAACCCAGGCACAAGGTAGCTTGCTTAGAGGTGAGACCTTTTGGACAATGGCTATAAATAGGTTTATTGTTCATGAAAGAGACAGATCTGGAAAAAAACTGTTTTTCTTCTATATTCATTCTTATGCTCTGAAATTAAGTTCTTCCAGAAAATGTTGTGATGGAACAATCTCAGCCCTGTGAAGAAAGAGCCAAAAGGAGAGGGAATATTAACTAGCCTACAAAAACCTGCAACTAGCCTGAGTGCTACTGAGGAAAGAACACCTTTAGGTTTGGATCTTGCTAAGAATATAACTGATAACAGGATGCCACAATGGATCCATCAAGTTTTAACAAGTGGGAATCTGGGCTGGAAAACAGGCATCAATGCTTTTGGAACTGCTGCATTGGATATAAACTGAGATCAATCATTTGAAAGAGACGTCTGTAGGAAAGCATTGAAACAGATAAAATTATTACATTTTTGTAAATTGTTTGGCCTTAGTAGATTTCTGTGGCAGTAAATTTGATATTCTAATGCTGAGTTGTTTGAAAAGAATTTGTTATTGGCTGTGAATGTGCTGCATTTCAACCAAAATGAAAACCTGTAGTTTCTTGTCCCGAGACACAAATAAGACTGAAATGCATCCTGGATATTATCTGGAATTTCTCCATGTGTATACATATTTATATTCTTTATTTTGGTCACCTGTGGCACAAAGGCAAAACCTACATTTATTAAAACATGAACATGTGATCTAATTTTTGCCATTTTTTGATGGCGATTTGCATTAATCATCCAAAGCCCCCCAAACCATGTTTAAATCAGAAGACAACAAAAGTAGTTCCAGCTTCAGGAGTCTTTGTCTTGTTTCATCTAAGTAAATATTGCTGTTCTGTGGTGTTTCAGATGTAGTTCTCTTTGATAGACCATGCTTTTTGCTTATTTATAAAAATGCCTAGATGTTTGCCAGTGGTAATATAATCCATTGTTTCTGTAGCAGTATAAAGAGCAGCCTATGAATGGTTTTGGCTGTTTCAGCCTAGTGTGTTTTTAACAGTGGCATGTAAACTGAGCATTCTACAGAATTTTTAAAAATATATTTCAATCACTGGAAATTTTCTGAGTTCTGACTATACAGTACCAGATCTAACTCAGACAAGATTGCTAAAGTACTGCAGTTTGGCCAATTGATTCCTCAGTAGAATTTGGTAATGCTTGCAATTAATTGATAAACAACTAAAAAAAGTCTGAGGTAAACTGGCAACAATTGTTTTTCTACACCTTATGTCTTTGCCACTGGTAGTTGTTTACTTCCTTTATATTGTCTGGTGGCAAAACAATGACCAGTCAGGACTTGCTTGTCAAATCCATATCTGTCGCATATTTGGCCATTATTTTATAAATCCCTCAGGTATCCTTAAGAGGAAAAATTGCCCCAGATTTTCAAAATCTTTCCTTGTTGCTATAGCTCTTTGTCTACAATTATCATCTGGAACTTTGTGACCTTTCAAGGAAAAAGCATGCTCTGAACACAGAGCTTCAGAAATTCATAGCATTTGAGGTTTTGAGCTCATCAGTTTCTCAACAAGAGCAGCAGTTAAGCATATGTCACACTAAGGTCTGAACCTGGGTTATCTCTCTGGTAAAAAATTTTGACACTGTCTAGCAACATCTATGATTTGCAATGGTTACTTTCTCTGAACTATAAGCAGTGTCGTGCTTTTTACATAGCTGTTTGATAGCTAATCCTCATGAATAATAAACAGTAGATGAAAATTACAGTTCTGCTAATCACTACCAAGTAAACAATTTTCAAACACCAACATTTTATGAAATACAAAATGAGATTTTGAAAAGAAATAATTACAGTTCCTAAGTTATTTTTCTGAAATATATGAAACTGTTATTTCAAGTCATACGACAAATTTGACCCTTATTTCAGACTCATTAAAAGGTTTGCTACACTTCATCTATTTAGATGGTTAATGGCCTTGGCATTGCAGCCAAGTGTCTAACAGTCCCAGGCTTTGGGTCACGTAGAGAGTTGCGTACAGATCGGGTATCTTCAACTGAAATTTGTGTTGGATGGAACAATTAAATTAAACCGTAGCTCAAGTTCTGGACATATGGGTGTGTGGTAGTCAGGTGGAGTAGGAAAGAGAGTGGTGGCCCTTCTTCCCATGGGGAGACTGAGATCATTGTTCTAAAGGTAATAGGCTAAGTCCACCCGAGGTAATGCCAGGGAAGGAACTCCATGAGAGCCTTTCTTAGAAAAGTAGTTAAAGTACCTTGAATAAATGCTGATAAATGCAAAATATCTAAGCTTGATGCACTTTTTGGAGATTTTGGGAGATAAATGATAGGCCAGATTTTGCTTTTAGATGACAGCTTGGCCATAAATTGTAGTGTGAAATTAAGATGAAGAGCAAACCTGACTGTAAATTAGTTCAGTGGTCTTTTCAAGGTAAAACACCACCAAAAATAAAAAAAACCAACCCAACATTCCTGAAGAAGGAAAATAAACAAGAATTGTTTTTCTTATATATTCATGGCAACAAAGATGGCTTTATATGGGTAAATGCTCCTAGCATTAAACATTGACTTACAGGTTGGCATCAGGATTGGAAGGAAATAATTAAAGCATATGGATATAACCTGCATATTTCCTCAGAGCAGTGAATCCAGACACAGTTGGGCTAAATCCCTTATAAACAAAAGAAGCATTTTTCATAGTATAATTATCTGATTAATCTATAATGTGTGATTACTTACTTACATAAGGCAATACACAGTTTGAATTTCCTTCTCATAGGCTGCTACAAATGGTGTACTTGGAAGAGCTGTGAAAGCAGTATAAGGAACTCACAAAAGGGGGATAGGCTTGGAGGTTTATGAGACAATAAAGTTCATGCTGAATTCCATTAAGATTAACAAATACCCATGAAAAGCACAAAATAGTAAGCTTTGCAGATCTTCTTAGCTATAATTCTATTTACATTGTAAAGTCTACCTCTGTAGGTGTGCTCTAGACTGGCTATCAGACCAATACCAGCTTGCAAAAGTTCATCTCTTTCTCTTCTTCTCAGAATACTGAGAGTGCTGTCAGGTTTTTGTGCCTCAGTTCCCTCTTGTTTTCAGTTCACTATCCTGTTATCGACGTGCTCTTTTCCTATCTTCTGTTACAGTCTTCTCTCTAATTCAGATGTCTAATACATTCTTATTTTGGTATTCTGTTAAATGTATAAAAATATCTTGATGTGATTTGGCTTTCAGTGACATTGGTAGGGTTATAGTTTGTAAGAAGGCCAGCTTAGTTTTGCAAAATTTATATTTCAGATTTATTTAAACCTTAAATTAGAGGGAATAATTAAATATTTATTCAGTGCAAAAATAGTCAATGATTACCATGATTTTGAAATGCATTTGATTTTACTAATAAAGCTAAGAAACTCTTTTACAGCATGGAGAGAGAATGGTAGAATTTGAACAAACTGATTTACATCACGTTGCAGTGGCAAAGTTTGCTTCACCAAATCAGTTTTCTGAACCTTCAGTGAAATATTTCCTGAAGGATACTTGAAAAATGAGGTTCAATATTTTCTCATAGATGCACTTGACATCTAAAGATAACACATAACTGTGCTCTTGTCTTACAGAGCAGCTACTGTGATCAGTAGAAAAGAGTAGGAGTGGAGAGGAGAAAGCCATCAGTTATAGAAAGTTGCGGACTTGTTCGAAATGTGCCTGTGCAGCTAATATTTTAAGTCTCGTAGGTCATACTGACCAACCAAAATTATGCTGGAAATGAGATTCTTCCTTTGACTTTTGCTTGAGCCATTGCATAGACATTTTTATTTCTCCTTTTTTTTTTTTTTTTTTCTTTTTTCTTTTTTTGGATGAAGTAGTTCAAACTAATATTGGGGAAGAGTTCAGAACTTTCAGAATGCCAAGGCACATTTCTTTGTTTGCTTTGGCAAATGAATTGAGAATTGCACAGATAAAATTAAACCTAAATAAATCCAATGGCGCCTTCACTTTCTATTTGGGTGGCTAAGACCTTCACCCATCAGCTAGTGTGTTATTTCTCACTTTTTCCTCTCTTCCTTGCAAGTAGATGAGGCAATAAAATTAAATAAGTTAGCATACGGAGTGCTTCCCATTCAGAAAAAGTGCAGTTATGTCCATTTTGGTGCCTTGTCATGCGCACATGGCTAAATTTAGAGTATCTGATTTATACACACGTGCTATACTTGTTAGTAGTAGACCGTATGTTTCTGTGATAAACTGTTTATCTCCTTGATAGCCATTTTCCCATTATCACATACAACAGTGCTTTCTGCTACTGACTGTGGACAACAGATGATCAGTTCCTGCCTGCTGCTGACCCTTCCAAATCCCACTGCAGAAGCACAAATACAGCAACAGCAGATACTATATGTGCTATGGAGAAATATTACGCATTGTTAACTGCTACAGTGATGAACAGAAGGATCAGGGACTAATTTGAGGATGTTCTTCTTTGGATAGTGACAAAACAGAAGCATACCCTGGTTCAGTCATCCCTAGTTGCTCTCTATTGCACAGAAGGCATCTCCCAACAGCTTCTCAACATGGACATGACCTGCTACTAGAGAACTGACTCAAAAATCCCTATGTGAAGAATTATTATATTTTTACTGACACACGACTTTGTGTGTGCGTTTGCGTTCAGCCAAGTGAAAAATAAATCAGTGATGTTAATTGGTAGACGGAGTGCACATTTTGTTCCTGAAGCACTGTTATCAGTGCTGAAGTCTGGTATCAGTTTCTCTGTATGCAAAAGGAGTACAGAATACATAAAGAGAAATCCCTGAAGTATGATCTTGAATGTCTTCATGGACTAAGACATAATGCAAAATAAATAAATAAATATAGAAACTAGTTTCTGCCAGTTATCGTCTTCTAATTTATCCCCAAATAACATTTGAGTAGGGAGAAAAAAAAAAAAAAAAAAAAAAAAAAAAAAGAGGCAGCTGAAGATGACTTTTACTAATACTAACTCCAAGCATCTACTGGTCTTATTACTCTTACATGAACCTCATGACACTGAAACAATTGAAATAAATTGATATGTTTATTTCCTTTAGCGGTTGCTCTTGATTTGGGACATGGCAACTCTGGATGTACCTACAGACTAGGGAGAGAGAGGCTGGAGAGCAGCCCCACAGAAAGGGATCTGGGGGTTCTGGTCGATGCCAAGTTGAACATGAGCCAACAGTGTGCCCTGGCAGCCAAGAGGGCCAACGGTGCCCTGGGGTGCATCAAGTACAGCACTGCTGGTCGGTCGAGGGAGGGGATTGTCCCACTCTACTCCGCACTGGTGTGACCCCACCTTGAATACTGTCGGCAGTTGTGGGTGCCACAGTACAAAAAGGGTATAAAGCTACTGGAGAGTGTCCAGAGGAGGGCCACGAAGTTGGTGAAGGGTTTAGAGGGGAAGCTGTTTGAGGAGCGGCTAAAGTCTGTTCTAGAGGAGACTGAGGGGAGCCCTCTTTGCGGCCTACAGCTTCCTCAGAAGGGGAAAAGTAGGAACAGGCGCTGATCTCTTCTCTCTGGTGACCAATAACAGGACCAGAGGGAATGGGGGGAAGATGTGCCAGGGGAAGCTTAGGTTGGATATTCACTCTTTTCACCCAGAGGGTGGTGGAGCACCAGAACAGACTCCCCAGGGAAGCAGTCATGGTGCCAAGCCAGACAATATTCAAGAAACATTTGGACAATGCTCTCAGAAACATCATGCGAATCTTGGGGTTGTCCTATGCAGGGACAGGAGTGGGGCTCGATTATCCTTGTGGGTCCCTTCCAACTCAGGACATTCTATGATTCTATGATTCCATGATTCCATGATTTCTATGGGTATGAGTCCAAGCTTTTTAAATACCTCACATCCATGGATTATCAAATCTCAGTCATGCTGGACTCCTATTAGTAGCCTCATATCCTTATTCCTGTATAAAAAAACATGGTGCAGGAAGCTGTAATATGCCATTGTGGAACACCTAAGCAGAAGCATTAGTAAACTGCCATATGATAAAAATCACCCAATTTTAGGTGTTGCTCTCCAAGAAAGTTAGGAACCAAATAAGAGAATGCAGGGAACAAGAATAATTTTCAGATGTACAGTAAATATGACCTAGAAGGAAAAACTGAATACTTTGTATCTAAAGAAGAGTGGAAACATAGATACTTCAGTGACTAACAGATAAATTGCCTCAAACAGAAAAGAAATGGTCTATGTTCCATGCACGTGAAGGATAGGATAAGAATTATCAGCTGTAGAAAAAAAGGCAGATTTAAATTCTGCATTAGGGCAGCTTTCTTAATGGTAGATAATAAAGTGCTCAAATAAATGGTCTGAGGATGATATGGAGTTTCTCTAACAGGTAACTTGGACAAACGTCTTGCATGATTGAATCAATATTGCTGAGTTTGCCTTATGCAGAGATAGGCTAGATGATCTTTAAATTTCTATTTCATCCTTACCATTCTGTGACAGTAGATGTCATAAGTGAGGATCACATTTTTAATAAGGAAAAGTGTGCCCTCTGTGCAGTGTCAGTTTATTTGACTGCAGTGAAAATTATTATTTCTGTGCTTTCACCAACTCAATTAATTACAGTTTTTAGAAGGACCAGCCATGTAAATCAGGTGAACTGTTCCTTTCAGTATTCTTCCCTGCCACTGACAGGATTGAGGAAAACACTACCTGTACTCCTGATCCTTCAACCAATTGCCTCAGTGCCCTTTTGGTAACTTTCAGACTTCTCTCTACAACCTCATTACTGCCCATCTGGATAACCAATAGTGGGTGGCAATCAGGGGCCGTACCTGACCATGGAGTTCCCTAGCAACGTCCCTAACCTGGGCCCCAGGAAGGCAGCAGACTTCCCTGTGGGTTGGGTCAGGTTGACATATTGGGCCCTCTGGTCCCTTCAGAAGGGAATCACCTGTAATAATTACCCTCCCTTTTTTCTTAATAGAGGCAGTCGTAAAGCATGGGGCTGGATGACTCACCGAAGTCCCTAGATGGACCTTCTCCAACCTCACTCGCCTGGCCATCAAGTTCCAGAGCCCCATATCTGTTGTGTATCGGCAATTGGGAAGGTGAGGGAGGCTGGAAGGAGATTTTCCTGCTGTCCCATGCAGGAACCTGTTTTCATTCCCCCCTCTCTCTTAGGTCCCCTCCTTCTGCTTGGTGGCAAGAAGGCAGGGGATCCGGATCCTCTGCTGTTGTGGAGCCTCCATCTGCTGTCTTGGCCTCAGGGACAGTAAGGTGCAGCTCCACCAATCCATCTCCCTCTCACACTCCCCAATACTCCTTAACCTCTCCTCTTCCTCCTTCAGCTCTACCACCAGGCTGAGCTGATAAAATCATGGAATGGTTTGGATTGGAAGGGACCTTGAAGATCACCTAGTGCCAGCCCCCTGCCATGGATGGGCAGGGACACCTTTCCACTAGACCAGGTTGCTCAGAGCCCCGTCCAGCCTGGCCCTGAACACTCCCAGGGATGGGGCAGCCACAGCTTCTCTGGGCAGCCTGTGCCAGTGCCTCACCACCCTCATGGAGAAGAATTTCTTCCTCATGTCTAATCTAAATCTGCCCTCCGTTAGTTTAAAACTATTCCCCCTTGTCCTTTCACTACAGGCCCTTGCAAAAAGCCCCTCTCCATCCTTCCTGTAGGCCCCTTCAGGTACTGGAAGGCTGCTAGAAGGTCACCGCAGAGCCTTCTCTTCTCCAGGCTGAACAGCCCCAACTCTCTCAGCCTGTCCTCACAGCAGAGCTGCTCCAGCCCTCGGATCATCTTCATGGCCTCCCCTGGCCCCGCTCCAGCAGGTCCGTGTCTCTCCTGTGCTGCGGCCCCAGAGCAGGAGGCAGCACTGCAGGTGGGGTCTCACCAGAGCAGAGCAGAGGGGCAGAATCCCCTCCCCCAACCTGCTGGCCACGCTGCTCTTGATGCAGCCCAGGATGTGGGTTGCCCTGTTTGCCCACCTTGTTTGCCACCTTCCTGGTCACTCGCGCTCCCTGGGGGCCGGGTTTGTATGTGAGGGGGTTTGGCTGACATCTCTCTTGTCCCTGCCCATGCTGATAAAACCACCTGGAATGTGTTAATTTTCCAGATTATGTTAACAATTTCAGTATATTGCTTAACTGCTTACCAGCATTAGAAAGATTTGAAGTATTGATGATCCGATGTTCTGCAATTCTTTCTTCTGGGACTCTTCTGAATTTGATTAGCATCCATTTTGGAAAAGAAAATCCATATGGAGCTAGCCAAAAAATAGTCACCAGTTTGAATTTCAGAAGTAGAGTACTGAAGTGCTTATTATCAGTCTACTTTGTAGTCTTCTTTTTAATTGACAAACTAAGACAAAAATAAAGACAGTAATAAAGACAAAAAATGAATTAGCTGGAATCCACATCTTTAGAATATGATTAGTTCACCATTTACCCTAGATTAGACAAAACTAGGTTAGATTAGATTAATTTGCTCTGATACTGAGATTAGGACAAATGGCTAGTCTCACTAAAATCTCTTTTGTTCAATGAAACCTTAATTTTATATTTAGACATAGCACTTAACAAGAATGCTGTCATAGGACACTGGCGATAAACACCGCTTCATTAGCATGGAGTTGTGAGTGTATGGTGCTGTCAGAGCGTGCTGTCAAGAAACAGTGGTCATTACCATTCTACTAGAAATCACATTTATTTTGATGTAATTGAATTCTCTTGTCCTGCACTTCAGTTTCACATTGGATAATTAGACACCAAGATTCACAATTTAAATAACTTTTTTAATTTATGTGCTGTGCTTGCTTTTTATTTGTTGGGTGACATTTCTATTAGAGCTCTAAATTTCTGTAGTAGTTAGATATTTTAGACTTCAGTAGTTAGATTGTTACAATTAATGTCCAATTATATACATAGCAAAACTGTCAAATAGCATGGTATTTAATTGCAAGTCAAGTTATGCAATAACTCTAACGGTTTACCAGTGCAAAGCAAGATCTTTGGGTTTACTTGCATGAAAACAGTAAGAACATGCAAGACAGAAACCCTATTATCACCTAAAGGCTGGAGATGCTCTGACTGAGAGAAGTGCGTATGAGTGGGGGAAAGCTGTGACTAGTTGGGGCATTAGTGACCTAGCCTGCATGCGCGTTTTCTCGGACAAATGTTCTGCTTGATACATGGGCTGCAGATTGATAGCTTGAAGTAAAAGGTGTATGCCAAAGATTCTTGTTGGGAGGAATAAAACATTTGCTGTCATCAGGCACCTGATAGACATTTTTTAAACACAAAATAAAAGACAGTTGACATCTGCTCTGACTTTGTCATTCTCCTTTCTCTCTTCTAGCAGAAATCAGAGCCATTTTCCTGTGTAAGGTTTCCCTTTATTCTTGGAAACTAAGCATGTGCTGCTTTCATTAGTGAGTTTTTTCCTAAAACTTTCCCAAGTTTTCTGTATCCAACTTTCTGCACTGTACTTCTATTTAATATTAGAGCACAAATAGTTGTAATAACGTTTCTATAAGCCTTCTGATCATTTCTTCAAAAACTTGAACACAACTTAGAAAAACCCCTCACCTCAGGCAGTTTTTTTTATCCCTCATTTTCATATGCAATATTTCTATCTGCACTAACTGGTTTTCTTCTACAATGTCAGATTGAAATTATCACAGTTGTAATCTGCTGGGTTAAATACAGTGCACTGCAAATGAAGTATTCTCTGTTTAGAGTTTGAGAATACTTGTTTTTCCTACTTTTTTTCATTTTAAAGAAAGAACACTATTTTTCAAAAATATGATTGATATTGTTAAGTTTTCATACTTCCATGGCCTTGGGACATTTTACAAAAAATATCGTAACTTTATACTGCATATAGGCAAGTGAAAGGACATGTTTGTTAAGATTAGTGTCGATCAGATGAGACCAGCTGCTGCTGATAGAACACAAAGTTGTTGGGAGCCTTTGAAATTCTCATTGTCTGGATTTGTAAAAAAAAAATGGCATTTGTTGTTTACAACAGGAGCAGCTGGATGCTTGAAAATCTGGTCTTTCATTTGTATGCTTTAGGCCTTTTTCTAAACAGAGAATTTACTCTGGCTTTGTTAAAGTAACCTCAGGGCTTATCTACATAGGCATGTTTGTGAGGAATAAACTAGGATATGAATTTTTAAGTGTCACAGCTGGTTCCCACAGAGAGGATACTCTGGGCTGTAAGTGCCTTGCTGTAGTTAAGGTTCATCTACCAGCAGAACTGATTTTTTTTTTTTTCCCTGCATTTTGCAGCTATGTAGTCAATTCCTTCTTAAAAGTTCCCATTCTTTGAGATTTACTTTATTTCTCAGTTATTGAAATTAGTCTGTTATCTCTCCCTAAAAACTTTTTTTCATCATTATGTAGGTGCACCTACAGTCTTATGATAGTATTACATCAAGCTGGTTTTCACTTCTGAGACAACTTGTGTGCTTCTGCATTTATATATTGTGTGTTATAAAAAAAAAAAAAAAAAAAAAGGATTTAAAATGCTTTTCCCTCAGGTGTGATAAAGAAATTAGTAAGTCCAATCTGAAGCTCTTTTAAATTCTATTTTTTGAATATATCTACATGCTTAGTACTGACCCCTGAAGTACGGAAAGTATCACAGAGCCAACAGAATGTTCCCAGTTCTGCTCCTGCAGAGTTTAATGGAAATTGTGACATTCACAATTGTTGATAGGGTGCTCAGCTCCTTTAGCTGGGACATACAACCTTTTTTTGAAGTGGAAGCAGATGTCAACTTTCTGTATTTTCACGGTAAATTTGCTAGTTGGTGAGAGATGAAGGTGTATTAGGAAATTTGCAGAAATTACAGCAGTATGTTAACTATTCATTTTTGTTATTCCCCTCAGCTCTTTAATGTAGAAATAAGCAAACCCCCACAATCTTACTCTCCCCCTCTCCAGTGGGTAAGCTTGCAAAACATGAAAAATCCTGAACTCGTTATGTAATAAACATTTGCTTTGTGCAACAGGGAGCACTTTTGTCTTCATTACTTTCTCTACTTAATAGGATTTTTCCACTTCATGTATGGATTAACTTTGATGTGCCATTCTGCAGGTTCACAGTTTGCAGGTAATGTACCAGAGAAGCTAGAAATCTGCTGCCCCATGTTGGATCCCTGGGACTGGAAGAATCTTTTGCTTGTGTAGAAGCATGATCGCAAGTCCAGTTAAAAAGGTAATGGACTTGGTTGATGTAAAGCTCCTCCTTTTTTTTTGTTGGCTTGACTTTGTTTGCCATGGTACCTTCAAGGGATGGAAACAAACTCCAAAACAACACTCTGTGCTAACAAGGAGAAGAGTAGAAAAAAGGATTCATGCTTGCTTAGGTAAAAGGGAAAATAATTAAAACCAAATAGGTATCTACATTTATAACTTGCTAGTGGTCATTTATACTACTGTGAAGACTGTACTGCCCACCCCCTACCCCCATTCTCCAAAGAAAATG
This sequence comes from Podiceps cristatus, assembly GCA_000699545.1. Taxonomy (NCBI): domain Eukaryota; kingdom Metazoa; phylum Chordata; class Aves; order Podicipediformes; family Podicipedidae; genus Podiceps; species Podiceps cristatus. The sequence goes on from JMFS01087258.1 coordinate 21,155, forward strand.
TGTCCATTATGTATTCACACACTAAGCAGAAATAATTGAATTTTTTCATAGTTATTCACCATAACAGAAGTTTTACAACATGCTTTTTTGATAGGTAAATGCTAGATAAAGCAGTGAAAGGGGAGATTATCACTGTTAAGGATATGTTCTAAGCAATTAGAGAAGGAAAAGAAATTAATATCTTTTTCTTAGTTTTGGTGTGGTTTGGTTTGTGGGGTTTTTTGTGTTTTTTTGTTTGTTTTTTTGCCTATCATGAATTAAATTCTTTAAAGAAGAGAATACATCAGTACCTTTCCCCCATTCAAGGAGGAATCTGTAAGGGTATGGGGGAGGAGAGTATCCTTCTCCTTTAAGGGTATCTGGACAAGGATCTTTTTAAACACAACAAGAGATAATAAGGAGAAAGCCAGAGACAAAATATGTAGATACACAGATCTGACAAAAAGAAATATGGAAAAAAATTACAAGAAATAAACCTCACCACTCACACTAGTGGGATGGGCTATCAAGAAACTGTAGGTGCCACTTCCAGGAAGACCAACCTGGACTTTGCAATGGTAAGAGTGTAAATCAGAACTGTGGGGGCTGCGGGAATTGAGAGCTGTACAAACCCGTGAAGATCGTGCAGGGGAAGGGGAGTAGGGAGGTACAAAGCAGGAGTGAGAAGAAAAGTTATAAAAGGGGCTAGTTGTGTGTAAAGTAGGGCTAGTCAGTACATGTGTCTGTCTGAGCCCTACGCGTGACCACTGCAGCCTGTCCCATCTTTTTATATTTTCATGCTGAAGCTGGAGCAGCTGGAGCGAGTAGCCATGCTTCTAACATCCCATAGCAGCATCTCGATAATTTCTCTCTCTTTTCAAATTGCATATCTCCACAGAAACTCATGTAAACCCCTTCATTGTACACCAGTTTACCTGGGACACATAATTTTTTAATAATGTGGTTTAAGTTGCACAAGGAGGAGTGGTAACTAGTTTAAAGCTGCTGTTACCTAATACACTAAATCAGAAAAAGTAGACATTTACTTGCTGTAAATATCTGTATTAAGTAGTATGGTCAGGTGACAGATTTAAACTACTGTCCATGACCATCTCCACGACCTTTCATGATAATACAAATATTTTTCTCAAAGCTTACCTGAACAGGTGGCTGATGAAGAAAGTCCCAATTTGTCTTTCTTTGTGTTGAAACCATTATAATGGCTAATTCAAAGAATGATTCCCCCTGGTAGCTACCAGCTCTTTGAATTAGTTACTGCTAAATGACATCTGTTTTACTGTTATTCTAAAATATGACAAACTGAAAAGATATGCCAAAAGGATATTTCATGCAAATGTGCACAGGGCAGTATTTCCTCAGTTGTTTTGGTAACTGCCTATAATCAAGGCACTATTGGTTAACAGAGAGATTCAAAAGACTGAACGTTCAGGACTACCATACTTAACTATTCTGAGTTATTAGAGAGCTCAGAGAAGATCAGCAAAGTGAAAGATAAGATGAACAAGTTCTTAAGAAACCAACACAAAACCCCACCCAAACCTTCTTCAGCTAGAAAAACCATGAAAATGCCTACACATGTTGTGCAATGATGAAAGTGGCTTTTGTGGTTTAATCTTGAAATACAGGAACTGATTTCTGACAGCTGTTCATTCAAATATTTGAACAAAGAAGGAATTAATTATTTGCATTATTCCCTCTCTCAGTACAGTGACATTTCTTCTCTTTCTTTTCCAGTGATTCATTTTCTTAGAATTTCATCCTTGTTCTCTTCCACAAACACAGCAACAGCCAGCTCCCATTGCTGGTTCATCTACCAAGGTAATTACACTTTCAGTGCCTAGCAAATAGTACACTTGTGCTGCTGCTTTTCATCTACTGCATTTTCAGCTTTTACAGGGAATGTGCTGGGGAGAGGCACAGTAATGACAGCCAGGAGAGCTCCACAGTCCTTTATTGCAAGGTGTCTTCTTTGCAATGCTTGTGCACACCCGCAGAGACTCCTCCGTCTGCAGGAACAAGAGGCTGATCACACGTCTGCGAACGACGCAGGTGCCAGCAAGGGCTGATAGTGCTGGACAACGGCTGAGGTAGATTTCTGCCCAGAAACAGTCTGGAACTTCCAATTTTTATCACAGAGAGCTTTGATTGACTTTCTATCAGCAGTTATCATTTTGAGGTAGCTTTGGAGCAGCACCTGATGCACAAAAGATTATAACAAGCTTCTGGACAACTGATCTTTTGCAATCCATCCCACCTTGTTCACAATCACTGGAGAGCACGTGTCTAATTCTGCACACAAACCTAAGTGAGTGATTCAGCAACAACAGAAAATAAACTTTGCAGTTTCCACTGCTTCGCTCTGAAATTGCTGCCTGTGCTTCTTGTTGGGGAAAATAAAAAGAAAAGAATCACTTATTTCAGATGTGAATGGTGTATCTTTTCTTACACATGCAATGTGGTACAACCTGTTAGGTTATGTGATAAAAGCTCTCTGCACACCTGCAGAGGTGCACAATGGCTACCAGGATCCCAAATTATGGACTCAGAGGAAGGGACAACCTGTCCAGGCCCCCCCAAAACAAGAGACGCCCAACTCTACCCACCCCCCCCCCCCAGTCTCAATCCCACAGTCCAGGCATGAAGCCCATCAAGACTGAGACTGAGGGGTATATACAGGGTAAACAGAGTGTTTGAGCCCAGGTGCTGGGGGCTTCCACCTTATATCTATGTGTACACATACATGCCCCCCGTCAGCAGATGTCCATCCTGCTCAGCCAGAGAGGGGAGCAGGATGCGGCCAGTGGAGATGTCTGGACTTGTGTGACTGCTCAGCGTGTTTGCCTGCGCTGATCCATGTGGCTGGCTGTGTATACATGTGCTGTACACATGTGTTTCTGTGCATGTGCCCACTGGTAATGTGTGCTCAGCCTCGCTGCTGGCCAGACCCTGGAGGGGTCTGGAGCTGTGGCAGCCTTGCCTCTGTTAGGTTGTTGGATCTGGCCCTATTTCCCCTAACACAATGCACACATCCTCTCGCTTCTGAAAAACTCAGTTATGATCAAAGGCACATATTCCCTCCTCTCTTCTCCCTCCCTAGTTTGCTCTGTATTTGAATTTTTCAGTCTTAATATGATCAAAATGTGCTCAGCAGTTACCTATTAAATTTCCCGGGTTATCTCCATTTCAGTTTCCAAATCAAACTTCCCAGCATTTTAAAGAAGGCTCAAAGTTCCTGAAACCATTTTTGCCTTCTTTTTACTGGTTGCAAACTAACTTTTCCAAGAACAGTTCATGTGGAAGAGTTGGTTTTGTTCCACTGAAGACTGATCCAAACTCTACACTGAGTTGCTGAGAGAAAAAGATGTTGCTGTGCTGGTGGGACGATGAGGTGGAGGAGGTGAACAACCTCAGATGTTACAATGCTCCCTTGACTGCCTTTCTCTTTCTTAGGCTCTGACCTTTGACCCCCAGGTCCTGAAGGGGACCTTTTATCTTGCACTAAAGCAATCTGAACACCTCCAGCACATTTACAATGGAGTGAAATGGCCTAGACAGCCATTAGTACGGCTGAAAACTTCCACTTCATGCTTTAACAGTCTTTTTCATAGAAATGCTTTTCAAATACAATTCATGCAAAACTGTGCTTCAGGCCTGCCCATGGCATTTTTCCACTTATTTTCCCTTTGTTCCACTGTACCACAACAGTCTCCACCCAATTCTGCTCTCTCACTTTTTTGCCTCTGGGATTTCTTAGGGACTAGGTGACCTGGGGCTTTTGCTTTGCTTCCTGCCTTTGTCACTAAGTTACACTGGTACAAGTGATATTTTTAATCAAATGAGACTAGTTTAGGAAGTTTTACAGAGGTATTTCTTGTATTTTTTTTCCTCTTCTATTGTAAATACTCCTAGTCCTACCAGAACATGTGTGTAACGATGGAGAGCACAATTGTACAACAGCACACTGATAGGTATCTACAGCTAGGAAAAAACAAATTGGTATTTAGCTCCTTTAAAAGTATGGATGAACTGCTTGATTTAACACAACTAAGCATGACAGGTTTCAAGCATTTGTTATCATCTTCAGCTCCTCTGCCACTCCTTGTTTAGTTTTGACAGATCGTCTCTTACATTAAGAAGTGTTATAATTTCTTCAAACCTAGATCCATTTTGCTTTTGCGCTAAAATGATGTTGCATAATCAAAACCTCAATTGTTGCACTTATTGTCATTCAAATGCTATCGACAGGATAAAAGCATCTGAATCCAGGCAGAAAATATATTTTATAGTTATCATAAAGAAACTAGATTTCATGTTTTCTTGTATAATAAAGAGTCTATGCCATTTTGGTAAGTTTAGTTTTAACTCTTTAACTGGCTGGTCCAAGACTCAACGTAAATATACAGTTTTAAAAATGCTGTTTCTACGTAGTTTGAGTCCTTTCAAAATCTGGAGAAAAAGAGGAAATATGTAAGGTTTTTTTTCATATTATATTGACAGGTCTTACATCTAATATAATATTACATAATGTAATATCATATCATCTTTTGATATTTTTATTTTCTATTTTGGTTTGGCTCCTGTTTTCTCTGTTTTGTTATTATTCAGTCAAACTGTAGATATAAACATTGTTTTCTTTTACTACAAGAAGCTGTAGGCAAATTTGAAGCTCTCCATGATTTACTAATGATGTTCAGCGATTCCTTCTTTAGTTAAGTTCTACAGGATAAGAAATACATGTTATTTTCTTCATTAGTCGTTTTGTTGAGATGATTGATGGGGGAAAACGGCTCCTTATGAAATCTGAATGTAACTATGGTAATGTATAACTTGGGGGAGAGGGAGGGACTGCTCCTTGAGCGCAATTTATTTATAAGAAGAAAACTATACTAAGCAACAGATATATCCATGAAAGTTGTGAAGCAGAGAAGTTAAAATGGGACAAGTATTCCCTATGCATTCTCACAACTGTCATTCATTTAAGAACTGGGGAAATATGCTGCGACTAATATTTTTCTGACATTTGTAGTATCTCTTCTGTAATCTGTATCTTCGATTTCTACAAAAGTCATTAATTGGTGGCTTAGTGTTCAGGGAGTGCCATGTGGCATAGAACAGGTTAACTTAGGTCATGTACAGTAGAATAAAAGGCAACAAATATAAATTCCATCAGTTTCACTGGGACTTGTACTTTTCTACACTTCATAAGTGAGCAGTGATCTATAAAAGCAGTTTCAGATGAATAGGTTTGGAAATCCATATTTCTCATCCAAACGCTACAGGAACGCTGCATTCAAATATGGTCTTAAGGGTAATTGATATTTACAAGCCAATGGAAAGTGTGTGGGTTTTTTTTTAGAAACTTAATTATTCCTTGTTGCCGTTGTATCCTAAAAATTTTGACAGAGAAATGAAGTAGAATGGCATATTTTTTGCCCATAGGATGGAAAGAAAAAAAACAAACCCAAAATATATGTCTTTGAGAAAGAAGTTAGAAAGAGAGCTGAACAGGTAAGACCTCTCTGAATGAAAGTGGTTTTTGCCTCAGCTGCCCATTCTGTGAAATGGATATGATGATCTGTGAAAAAAGCTTGGAAAGCGCAGTTTTGTAGCAGTCATTTTTGCAAAAAACAGGTTTTAAGCTGCAGATTTACTGGAAACGAATACTCAAATTCTCTCCTCAGACTGAATTTGCCCTCTCCATTCAAGATACTAATTCTTCACATCAGTACGATTGTGAAATAATTATGTTAAATGTGATAAAGTGCTGGGATGCTTTGAATACTGGGATGCATACTGGAGCTGAGCAATCAGGACAGATAATTCTCCCTTCCCACCATGGGGACAGGCTTTGACCAAAATGCTGTAACTGTGACTCTTCATGGAAATGCATTAATCATATAAAAGGTACTGATGTTATTTTTCTCCACACCCTGTGGTCTGACAGATGAGCAATGTTCCTGTCACTCCAGCATGATCGGCATGCTGGCCCCACATATCCCTCAGGCACATTCTCAGATTAAGGCAGAGGTCTCTAGGACTAAAATAAGGTGCTTGTTTTGTGCAAAAAACCTGTCTGTCAGGAAAAGTACTGGTTAGGTAGGTCAGGAAAACGTACACAGAGAAAAATATACATTCTGCATACTTTATCTCATTTTACCTCATAGTAAAGTGTGAGTGTGCCATTTAGAGATCCTTTTTATGGAGTCTGTGTGTTACTTGGCTTTGCTGTCACTTGCTGGAAAACTGAATTGTTGTACCCCTCTAAACTGGCTCTGAAAATGAGTCTTTTTCACATACTAGAGGACATGTTGTGGGTTCAGCACTGATTTGGGAACATGAGGTCCTACTGGGCCAGGTAAGAAGGTACCTGTGATCTTAGAGTGAGTTTAAGAGACCAGGTTACACTTGTAAATGCCGTTCAGACACTATTCTTGAAAGAAATACTCCCATCCAGATATAGCATCCTTGGGAATCACTAGACTAAAGCTGTGACCAGTCCTCTCCAGACCAGAGAGTTGTACTACTGTGGATAGACTGGATGTACTGTGTGGATGTTTTTAGAAAAGAAGCTGGTTATATGCTTGTATTTTTCCAGTTGTATACACTGAAAAGCTGAGGAACATCTAGATTAAATGACTTGCCTGAGGTTACTCAGGAAACTAGAAATACAGGGGAGAAAGAACCTCTTTACTATTTTATCTGTAAGACTATGCTACGTCCCTTTATGCTCCACACAGTGACACTCTGCAAAGTCTTTTTTGAGCTACCGCAACTCAAGAATGGTTGTTGCTGAGGATGGGGAATGGCTGAATTTGGGGATCATCCTAACTTGTCCACCTCACATTACATTTTGAAGAGGCTAATACAATGTTCTGAACTGGTGAATTTTGGCTGTACTCGTGGTTTAAACTATGATGTTTCTTCACCTGACATAAGAAACACAGCCAAAGCAATTTGAAAGGCAAATGCTGGCATCTGAATGTCTATCATGGTAGCAAAGGCCACATGCTTGATCTTATTTGTCGCCCCCAGGAATTTTGGAGGCATTTAGAAATGCATTCATATTTAACGTGAGCTTCAATGTACATGTGGGAACACAGCCAATAAGCTGCTTGTAGGTAAACCAGTTGTTGGAAACAGAAATGGTTTAGATTTCCTGTTAAACACAGACTTTGCATGTGAGTTCAAAGCTGTCCCTGAAAATCTCTGCCTCAGCTCTTCCTCTCTCCTGGTGCTCTGATACACGTATTTGCATCCTGAGCTTGTGGGGTGAAAGAAGACGACCTACCATTAAGGCCTGTCCTACCCTACTCTGAGTGGGATTTCTAGAGCTTACTGCAATGCAAACAAAACCCAACTGTGGTAAGCAAAACAACTAAAACAAAAAAAAAAAGCTTAAATTGTGAATGCTGACTGGCAGCAGGTAATTGCAGGTGTGTGAATATCTGAGGGAGCAAGTGAATTTGTGAGTTAACCAAGCAGGGTTAAAGCTCTGATCTTACCGGTCCTTAAGTAAGCCCCAATAGACAGATAGACTATGGATGCACTTGAGCACTTAAATTTTGTGAGAAAGTAGAAGAAGGAAAAGAGTGGATTACTTCAGCACTGCAGTGCTTTCTTTTTGTCCGCAGTTACCTGGAGAACTGCATTAAGGCTGCTCCAAGCTAAGTCCTTGCAGGGTAGCAATGGAGTACAAGAGAAAATACATGAAGCCTAAACAGATCAAGACATACTGACTCCGGATAAGCATACTGTAAAGGTGAAATAAGGGTTGATTTGCTGTGGCTTTCAGGAAATAAACCATCTGAATTCCAACTTAGGCAGGCTTGGTGCCTGTTAGAGAACTGTTCCCATACCTTTATAGCATTTTGCAGACACAAGCCAGGTACAATACCATAGAACCATAGAAAGGTCTGGGATGGAAGGGACCCCAAGGATCACAGAGTTCCACCCCCCCTGCCACAGGCAGGGACACCAACCTCCAGGCCTGGATCTATACAAGGTTGCCCAGGGCCCCGTCCAACCTGGCCTTGAACACCTCCAGGCATGGGGCATCCACCCCCTCTCTGGGCAGCCTCTTCCAGCACCTCACCACCCTCTCTGTAAAAAACTTCCCCCTAATATCTAATTTAAACCTTCCTTCCTTGGGGATCAAGGAAAGCTGGCTAATTACAATGCTATCATGGAAGCAGAAATTAGTGGCCCAGATTTTACTTTACATTTGTCGGTGGCTGACCCACAGCATTAAAAGATTGACAGGCATCCAGAAGTTACTGTAGGAGGTTACTGTCACAAAGTTGTAGGAGCCTCAGGTGGTGGCTTTCAGCTGGCTAAATGCGATGATCCAGGGGTACGTGAGACACTCTGCTAGCCTCTAGCTGCTACCAGGGGAGCACAGGTAGGTCTCCCACCTACTACTGCTACTGCTACCAGTCTCATGAGAGTGTCATTAACAGCAATCAAAGCAAGACCTTCACATAAACTAAACCTCTGAGCAGTATTTAATTTCTGTGGAAACAATTAATAATGCTCCCTCCTTTCCCCCAAAGCAAGCTGGCTCTATGCTCATGTATATCATACAGCTGGCTGGGGTAATGGCCTTAGAGACAACAGAAAGCTGGTGCCCTACCAGTTTTTAACTATATTGTGTGCATTTTCTTCCAGTTCTTGCTGTGTTGAGTATGTCAAGATTTTCTACCATAATGGTCTTCTCCATGCCTGTGCAACACTAGTGCATATAAACCACAAGTGTGGGCTGTCAGTGCTGCCCCTAGATAGTGGGCACTGTCTTTGGTCCTTTGGAAAAAGCAGTGGTCTGACAGCTTCTGCAATTACAGTCCTCCTTCCTGCCCCTGGCCAGTGAGTCTGAATGCTGACTTAGAACTGTTTGCACAGGTTTCCTGGGACTTTCCTAAGTAGTTGTGAATGTCTGACAAATCAGACTAGACCTGTTGCAAATGACATTGCTGGAGAATACGGATGGTGCTGTCACAGTCAGAAACAAATCAGCTTAGCTGGAATTGCCAACCAAGACGCCAGTCTGTGGGTTTGCGGAGCTTCATCCTGAACTGTGTGGTGCTTTGTATGTGTACCGCTATAATAAGATTCAGTGATAAATTTGTAAAGCAGTAATACATATCTACTTTTTCATATGCTAACCTTTTTGCTTTAATAGAACATTTAATAAAACACAACAGGTAGACCATCATTTACAATGTAAACCAGGAAAAATCATTTTGTAGTATAAGTGGCTGTATATAGGCAAAGTAAGGAAAAGGTTCTTAGGCCTATGCTTTAAATGAAATTAAATAATATGGAGGGTATGCCATCACGGTGTTTGCTTACTCACTGTTCAGTGTGCGCCTGCAGTTCATCAGATTGCACATCGAGAACTCCCCAGCTGGTTTATATCAGCTGATTGTCTGACCTCGTCACACCATAGTTCAAATTTTAATTAGTGCTGGAGTTGAGAACAGCATTGTAATCTGCATTTACTAAGCTGTCTTCCCCAAAAAAGCCGTAATTGATCAGCTTGATTTCTACCCCATTTCTGCTACATATTGGCAGATAAAAGAAGTATTTAGCAAATCCATCATATTTAGCAAAGTTAGGTTTAATCAAATTTGACAAAAATAAGATAATCTTGAGAGTCTGGAAAGGTGAAACTAGGGGGAGCAAGATACCCTGCCTGGAGGAGTTGCTACTGGCTCACAAAGCCACAAAGCCTGCATGAGGGCAGGCCCAGGTGCTTAGCAATAAGCTTGCTGTGCATCTGCGAGAGGCGAAAAAAGCACAGTGGTTGGAGAGCTCAGCACTGCCAGCGGACCGCTCGTTAGCGCTCACGGTGACACGATGCCTCATCTAGAGCAAGGTAGGGAATCTCAGGCAATTTTAAATGCTCGTTAAAGCAAATCACTGTGTCCACAGACAAACAGGCTCCCCAATATTTGGTTGCAAGGCCTGTTCCCTGTGCTGCAATTGTAATTACCTGGTGGTTGCGTGGTGTGCCAAGAGCAGAAATGTAATTGCACCATCCTCATTCATTCTCATCCAGCCTGCAGGTCTGTACTGCAGGCGCTTTTCCCTGCTTGTCAAAGCCTTCCAATTTCTACCTATACCAAATTACATCAGCAATTTTCAACTTCCAGCTACAACTGTGGCTCTGAATTACTTTTACGTGATGCAGCCACCACCTCTCCAGCAGTGAGAACCTCTGCAGTTACAAAGCTTTTCTTGCATTTCTAGGGTTCAGCACTAGATGGCAATGCTCTGGCGACTAAAAGAAGTTTTAAATCACATCCTGAAATAAACCACCGGCACCGAGGATTACAAACAGCTTCTGGATTCATGGGGGCAGGGAGTATTGCCGTTACTGTTAAATTTCTAGAGGCAGTGCACTACTGTGCCAGGGAGACAGCTGATCCTTATTAAATATCTGTGACAGCATCAACTTCTTAGGCTACCTTGAAGTTTGCATGTTGCTGGAGTGTGGGGAGATAACAAAATACACCGGAGAGTGAGCAGTGGACATGCAAGGGCAGGATGGAAAGCAAAGAATAAGCAGAGCAATTTAGAAAGATTTGCTTTTCATATTACCCTCAAAGAAGGTACAAATTGTACTACTGCTGAGTGTCACTGAAAGGGAAGGTAGGATTTGGGCAAGAGTAGGCTTTTGAGGGATGGCAGTTTCCCAGAGAGCTCCTGTTTTGTTCCTCCTACCCCATGTAAGTTGTGTTTACACATCTGCCAATGCAGTATCACAACGCTTTCTTTCACAAAGTGGTTATCCACTCCCTTCTTGATCTGTTTGTATATAGTGTGTAAGTGATGGGTTTATGCATACTGCATGAAGCAATGGCTTCTTGTGGACTTTCCCAGAAAGTATTTGAAGCCTGTCTGCTCTCCTGAAAAAGGTGATTTTACAGTCAGCGGGCATAATTTTAATTTCCAACTTCAGTGTCAGTAGTTTCACATTTCACTAGCATGGATCTCTAATACAACATAAAATACAGGGATTAACCTCATGAAGACCAAGGCATCTCTGCCTCCATTTTCCTTGGAAGCAATAGCACCTTCTAGCTAGTCATCTCCTTCAGCGTGTGCAAAGGAGTCTTTTCACCGAAATAGACATTTCTTAAACTGAGCTGTTAAAAAAAATGAGAAGTAAATCCTGTTACCCACCCAGTTGCATGCCCAGAGAGCTGCTCAGGTCCCACTCACAATGCTTATGGAGAGTTATTTCCCCTTTGTCCTGTTTCAAGGTCACCGAAACAGACATTTCTTAAACCGAGCTGTTAAAAAAAAAATGAGAAGTAAATCCTGTTACCCACCCAGTTGCATGCCCAGAGAGCTGCTCAGGTCCCACTCACAATGCTTATGGAGAGTTATTTCCCCTTTGTCCTGTTTCAAGGGACACTGAAGCAAAGGAGAAACTTCCAATTAGTCCACTTTGCTATAGCCCAAAACCAGATGGGGTACTGGTGTCCTGGACTTGGTGACATACGCAAAGTTGTAGTTAAATATTCCAGCACATCTAAGGGCAGGAAAGTTAAGTAAGCACTACAGAGTATTTTATTAAATCAGAGAAGAAAAAGAAACAATAAAAATAAAATAATATTTGCAGAGAATTTTATTAATGCTGTAAATTGCATTCACACAAGCACTCAAGAGCTCTCTAAGCAAAATGGAAAACATTCTTTTTTCTTTTACTGACAGATAACTTTTAATTTTTTATGACTGGGCATTGAGATCAATATCAGCAAGCTTTATCTCCCTTGCTTTGCATGTTGGAAAAATACAAAGCCAGGAGATAAACTGCTCCTCTGAAATTGCATTTGTGTTGGCAGTTTATTTTATGTTTCTGCAATTTTATTAAAACCACTTATATACATCCAACATGATTCCACACACAGAGTCTGTAAAACGAGCTATTTAAGCTGCAATGGTTTGCTGTATAAACATATTTATCAGGGCTAAATTGCCAGTCAGCATATATGTTGTAGAGAAATGGTAACAAAAAAAAAAAAAAAGAAGTACATATTCATGCCTTTCAATTGGCATTTTCCTGCATTTTAATCAAATCATACTTTTTAAAATGGTGTCATTGCTCAGTCAAAAGCTCCACAGTTTTAGTGAAATCCTTGCAGTGCCATTGTCAAGATTAGGAATGAGCAATTTTGCTTCTACAGCAGCCCATACACACAGCTGAAGTACAGAGCAACCACTGAAGGTATCTTCAGGCAGCCACATAGGACTCAGAATTCAAAGGAGAAATAAAATTATTCTATAAATTTCACACCCTCCTTTTAATTACCTATGTTCACTTTTTTTTTTTTTCTTTCTGCAGCAACACAGGATCAGCAAATTCCAGCTCCTGCAAAGACTCAATTCTGATGTATAGTCTCCTCATCTAAAAATGCTAGTGGTTGTTTCTCTGTGACACTGTCTGTACATCTGAACAAGCAGCAAAATGATAGGACAAGAAGCAATGGACATAAGTCGTGACATGGGAATTTCCAGTAAGATATAACAAAAATCTTTTTCAGTGTGAGGGTGGCTGAACAGTTAAATAGGTGCCTAGAGGAGCTGTGGAGTCTCCATCCTTGGAGATACTCAAAACTCAGTTCAGCAAGGCCCTGAATCATCTCACCTGACTGGCCATGCCATGAGCAGCAGGTTGGACAAGGTGACCCTCAAAGGTCCTTTCCCACTTAATCTCTGATTCTATGAGTCTAACTGGAGAACAACAGGGTGGGGAAAGGGAGAAATGTTCCAACTTTATGTCTATGTGTGAAATACGTAATCTGGGAACCAGATATTGTCCTGTAGCAAAAATAAATTCTCCCTTAATGTTGAAGCACCATATTGAGCTTCTATTTTATTCTATTCTGTTTCATTTTTTAGACTCCTCAGTGCTTGGCTATTCCCAACCCAACTTTACCTCTTTTTAGTCATCTTGTTCCATATGAATGCCTTTCAGGCTTCCCTACAGATGGTGGTACATCCTCTTCTCCTGATGACTCTGCTTTGATGTCTGCATTCATGTGTTTTGAAACAACGTAATCATTCATGAAGCTCAAGTCAGCAGACTTTAATCTCTCCCTGAAGAATGCTGCACAGAGTTGACAGATATAAGCTAAGGACTCTTCGTTCTGTGAACATGTCTGAGTATAAACATTTTTCTCTAGCACTAACAAGACCTGCAAAAGCTAACGAAAGCAGCCCGGTTCCCAGCTCTTCCTTTGTGAGGCCGCAATCCTCCAGAGCACGCTGTGACAACACCAGCCCTTTCTGCAAAAGGCAGTTTGTTACTTTGAGATCACTTTTTTCTGGGACAGCTCTCACCTTTCTGTCAGGATATAAAACAATCATAGGATGGGTACTGGCAATTATGTTCCATTTTTTCCCAGCTTCATCTCCTTGAGGAAACTGTGTTTTGTTTTGTTGCTTTGCTTTGTTTTGCTTTTTGTTTTGTTGTTTGTTTGTTTGCACCAGCCTTATTCCAAAGTGCTAATATATGTTAGACATCCAGCTCTTTCTTCAAGGATCTCTTTTCCATATCCTTGGCAAATGTTTTCTCCTCTTCCATTATGATCTAAGTCCAAAGAAGCTAAAAATAGTGGAGGATTTCCACTACGGAGGCTGAGACAGAGGAACGCAGAGAGGGAAACAAATGCAATAAACTGTTATCAGTGTTCACTAACTGCAGACACACAATATTGCAGATACTCCTTGACTTTGGCTTCATGCCTTTAAGATCTCTGAGAATTGGTTTCAAGATTGGTTTTAAACATGCAGCTGCTTCTCCCCGAGGTTTGTAGGGTGCGTGGGTGTAGAACTATTGATCCAGAGGCCTTCTCAAATATA
>KL276713.1:2356-16874 GCA_000699545.1 Podiceps cristatus
ATGATTCCAGGGCCGCAAAGTGGCTTGGATCAATGCACTGAGCTGACCAAAACCTATCGCCTTCTTCCTGAAAACTGGCATCTGTGTTCCATGCAGATGAGCAGACCTCGGCCCTGCTGGGTGGGCAGTACCTCCTCCCCCAGCTACCTCCTGCCCTTCAGTCACTTCTAGCTGGGAACCCCAGTACCCAAAACAGGGCACCTGGCTGCACCCTGGAGCCTGCACAGCACCTCGACACACCACTGAGGACGATGTGAAGGCAAAGCTTTGAGAAAAAGAGACAGCTTACTTGGCAAGTGCCTGGTTGGAAAGCAGCTGCTTCAGGTGCTGAGACAAAAGCTTCTTCTCCAGAGAAAGCCTTATCCAGGCTCGGGCTCGCCCCACATCAGTCTTTATCTCACTCATGTTCTGAACATGCCTGAAACAGGTGGGGAAACAAAAACAAAAAAAAAAAAAAAAAAAAAAAAAAGAGATGAATCATAAAAATCCTACATGCTTCAAACAGCAACATCCAGTGTGATGGAGCAGCTGACTTGGAAAACATCTCCTGACATCATTTCTAGAGCAAGAGACCCCCCAGCACGGCCGTGCAAAGCCCTACTCTGTGGCACCGAGACCCCTGGCAGCCCCAGGCTGGCCCCAGGACATGGGGCAGCCCTTCCTGGGCACGGCAGGTTGCACCCCGATGCACTGCAGCCTGTATCAGCTGCTCTGTGTCCCGGCATTTGCTTGGCCAAGGTGAGCAGGGGTAGATCTGCTTGTCCCTGCATCGCCTGAAGTAGATGTCCTCATTCACACTGCTAACACTTGAAAAAAGCAGCCACCTATGAGACCCAGCTGTATCACAGCTGCTCCCTCAAGCTGCTGACACAAACAGGTATGTCTGAGGGCAGAGGACATATACGCATTCTCAAGAGTTTCTCCAAACCACCACCTACTCTGAAGGCTCTAACAAACCCCTTGATGGCAGCAGCAATGGGAAATTTGAGAAAAAGAGTACTGTTGGGGAAAAACAGTGGCAGGCAGGCTCAAGGAGAACCACATTTTAAGGGATATCAGGCTCTTGTGTAAGTGATAATCTGAACAGCCCTCCACTGCATTTGGTCTGTACAAAAGCAGAACTGTTCCATAGGGGCTTTCTTCTATGGTTTTGCTTTTCTTTTTTTAAACTTCCCACATTTCAGTTTGGAGAATGCCAGAAACTCTAGTTTTAGAGCAGAGGGAGCTTTAGAAGAGGAAGAGAACTGCTGTGGCAGGTTGAAGCTGCTTCCAAAAACTCCCCACTTGGTTAAATAAACAGAAAAAAAAATGAGTAACAGTTTCCAGCAGGGTAAAGAAAAGGCTGCAATTTCTTAATTTTCATGCAGTTTGCATGTTAAGCGCACAGGCAATTCAGCCCTCCAAACCTCTGTGGCAGCTCCAAGCACCATCAACTGAGTCTGAACTGATCTCTGTTGCCAACTCCTGCATCTTCCTTGAAGGCCCTCCGCGCACTGATGAGCGTTAGGGAATGTGGCAATATTTACTCCAAAGAAAATCCAACAAAGTCATGCTGTGACTGATGCTTTTTACATTGACTAGTATAGTCTCACTGTCTCGTGCTTTCCCCCATCTGTTATACCCAAGCGCGTGCTTTGCGTTATATTTAGACCCTGCATTATTTGAGAAAAATACTCTCTTGTTTATAGAGCTTCAAACGTAGCAGGGCTAGGGCCTTAATAAAGGCAAACCTGCGAAGTACAACTTAGTGCTGTCCAGAAATACGTGTTTGCCCTGCACAAGCGAAGCGGACACCAACATAGCTCAGCGGCACCGTTCGCCAGGCTGACCTACCCAAATTCTCAAAATACAGGCCCACCTTTGCCATCCAAGCTGAGGGGTCTGTATCACGTGGCGACAAAAAAGTGTTGTGATTTTTTTTTTCTTTTTTAATAAACTTTCCTCCTGTTTCCTAATGTGGCATAGTTCTCTGATGGACAGGTGAGAAGTACTAACTCTCAGTGGGATATACAATAAAGCCAGGAGGGCACATTACACTCACATACAAGTCCTTGCTCTTTATAAGCAAGCTCAGCAGCCTCCCTCTGTCAGCAGCACTGCCTACCAGCTGAATCACTGCCGAGAGCCTTGCTCCTGGCACTGGAAAGCCCTTCCCGGCTCACAGCGCGGCAGCCAGCATTCGACCTTCCAGCCCAGGCAGCTGGGCACCTGATCCCGAGTCCTTGAGAAACAGGATGTGCACTACACTCAACTACATCGTGTTGAGACAGTCTCCTCGGACGTTTCAAGTCTTTTGAGATGGGAAGATCAAAGCACAGACTATTATCTCCCTCCGTCCCCTTCCCCCCAAGTGCTCGGCTTGAATTACATCTAATAAGAAACACTGAGTAGAATATGTTATTTTACCGTGAGAAGATTCAAGTACAGATGGACTCAACCTTATTCCATGCATGCTCTGCACCTCTTCATTACCTGTTTCTGATTCAGACCAGATTGGCATTAATCGTGGATTTGGGAAAAATAAGGATCTGCAACCACGCAGCTTGCCAGAGACATTTAAAAGGTTCAGTAATCAGTCTTGGTGTCAGCAAAAGCAGAGTGTAACAGAACAGAGCATTCAGGAACTGAAAATTTATTTCACTCTCAGTTGTGAGAGTCAGAACAGCTCTATTTTTATCAGTGACCTAAGTGTAAGCACCGTATGCTCACCAACGCACAGCAAACTCCAGAGCACTGAACAGCAATTGCAATGCAACTCCCTAGGTTGGGACTTGCTTTTAATCCCATTAGTAATAAAGAAAAATCTATTTACCCTGCCCAATGTAAGCCTGGGGTATGGCGAGACATACCCTCTGCAAGTAGCTGTGCTGACAGAAGAGGTTACAGCTGCTCAGTGTCGCCGTGCCCCCGAGGAGGGTGTGCATGCTCCCC
Organism: Podiceps cristatus; assembly: GCA_000699545.1. Lineage (NCBI taxonomy): Eukaryota > Metazoa > Chordata > Aves > Podicipediformes > Podicipedidae > Podiceps > Podiceps cristatus. The sequence goes on from KL276713.1 coordinate 5,288, forward strand.
ATCCCAGCGCCGTCAGAAACGAGCCGCACTAGCTCGTCCCACGTAGGTGGCAGGTCTTTGCTAACCCAGCTTCTTTTGACTGCAGCAGGTTAAGCATCACTGCTGTGGGCCCAGTGCCTGGGGCTCGCATCCTCCCCTGCAAGCTCCCCGCGGGAGGGGAGGCACAACATGGGCCTGAGAGCAAGTGCTGGTAGCAAGGAAGAGCTTGCCCGAAGGGGAAGGACCTGAAACTTGAACCCAGCAGGACCAAAGGTTTCGGGGAGTTGCCTTGGCACTGGCTGATCCAGCTGGATGCACAGCCGTGTGCCCGAGGGGTGAGGCCATGCTGGAGGCAGGCTGCAGCAGAGTCTGCCGGGGAGCTGGAAGAGGGGTGGGAGAGATGCTGCAGATCCTCGCCCAGGGGAATGGCTGAAGGGCATATCCCCAAGCACGCTTGTGCGGGGAACCAAAATAAGCATCTTGAGCATCTTCCTTACTACATCTAAGATGCCTGGCTTTGTGAGGGAGGCAAGGGGACACACCACGTTACCTGCAGCACAGGCACATCGCACATTCAGAGCATGACTGTGATTCAGCCCCACTTTTTAACTTGTTTACATAACCTTACATGAGCTATCAAAACCCAAGCCCTGCTTAAGGCAATACTTAATCCTCTAGCCATTAGTTCTGTTAGCACCACAACCCCGGCAATTTAACAATTACCCATCCTGCTAGCTTCAGCATAAATCTGTGTGTGCAAACAAATATTAAGCAGCATTCCTTAAGCAGGAGAAAGTATGCCATGAGATTATGGGTGACAAATTCAACTCACCACCTGCCCAGCATTTTCTATGACAAGACATGTTTGTGGACAATCACGAATACTCAAGATACTACAAAACATAATGTTCTGCTTCTGTACTACTTCTCTGCAAAGCAGTGGAAACACTCTTGTGATTCAAGCAAGAGAGCTGAGGTCTGTGCTGGGCTTCCATTACTCAAGCAGAAGCATGCGGAAGACAAAAGCCATGCATGCAGCAGCGAGCGCACACAGCCTCCTCTGTCAGCAGTCCCCTCCCAGCACGTGAGTTTCCGCTCCAGATCCTCCTTCATCCTTTCCTTAGACTGACCCCTCTACATGCCCCTCAGCCTCACAGGACTGAATTAAGTAAATAGCTGCTTCATCCCATGAGAGGGATGCTAAAATGACAGACACATGTTCAAAATGACCTCTTGGCATTATACTCCTAATTACACTGTATATGCCCTTCCTCCCTCCTTCGGATGTCGTTTTAGCCTTATGTGGCACGTCATTTTCTTCAAAATCAGAGCACAAGACTCAAACTACAGAGCATCAAACAAAAAGGTCGCGCACTGCAGGTGGGAAGTACAGTCATTTTCTTTCAGAAAAGTCTGACTAATCTGTGTGATCTCACCTCAGAAAAAAATATCCCTGTAATAGCACACATAGTAAAAATCACATCACTGTAATCACGGTTTTGTGAACTAACTACAATTAACCTTATTTTTACCACAAGATTTTTTTGCCCAATTTTTATGTGGAAGAAGGACATGGTATTACAAGAAACAATACTCATGTTGCTTCACACACTGAATTGCTAGCGATTGCTGACGGCTCTTTACAGATGAGCATTACTGCATTACTCCTCCCCTCTTTTCATGGCACTTTTACCCCAGTGCAATCCTTAGCCATGGCAAGCAAAGTGGCAGAACAGTGGCCTGACCTGGCAGTGGCTTGGTCAAGGAGAACTTCTGCCTGGTGTCATCACATCAGCCTCTACCTCCTCTTAGTCTCTAATCCTTCTGGTTCCAAACCAACACTGCTTAAAAAGCTCTCCAGAGCCAGGCTGTGGTCTTCTACAAGCACCTGCCTTTAGTTCACGTCCGAACTTTAAACTCACCCAAATACTAGGTTCGATTACATTTCTAAATTTGTATACTTACTACTATTTGCCATAAAATGATAATTGAAAAGAAAGACTATTGCTCAGGCATTGCAAGCAGATTTTTATGTCCCTTTGCTTTGTCGATCAACTGTACTTGCTTGGTCAGTAATTCAAAACAAACAAAAAGCAACAAACTCAAAGTACCAAGGAATTTAACATATCTGCTGTTATTTGTAGAAGCTGGCTTTATTGCTAGAACCACTTCCCTGGGAAAACAAAACCCCCAGTAAAACTTGGGTATTTTTCATTGTCTTTTACCTAAACTACATCAAGTGAACAAGCAAAAAAGTTTTACAAAATAAAAAGGCAACAGTTTGTAGATTTGAATGCTGGCTGAGGAGAAGGTTTCATTCTCCTTAGCCCTTGTAGACCCAAAGCCAGTGAGGATCTTTACCTTATGCTAAATGGTTAAACCCACGATTAATGCTTTAGGAAACAAATTGTGTACCTCATATCTTGTATCAGGGAAACCCTCAAAGTCGGCAGAGTAATTCCTGTATCAGACTTCCGTCTTTCTGTGCCAACAGCAACTACAGTGGAGAAAATATATGAAGTTAATACAAATTTACAGTAATGGTAGCTGCAAGGTTTCTGTGCATTATCATTAACTCTGTCCGGGAAATGTAGAAGTAGACAAAATGAAAAATGCTTAATACATTACCTGTTCTTTCCCTCATCTAGCACTGAACTCAGAGATTTAGCTTTCTTTCTCATATGTGAAATACATTAACATAAATCTGTACAGCCAAGAGTTTTATTAATAATACGTTTCTATGGAAAGCTCATGACTGAGAAGAACACGATAAAATTAAGCTACAGTAGCATATTCGATGCTAGGAATGCCACACATTTCCATGCTCCGCTACTCTGATCAAACTGCTTTGTGGTGACACGTTTTGCTCTCAGGAATTTGTGCCTGCCAGCCAGATTGCTTAGTGCATTACTCATTGAAGCTTATTAAAAAGTCTTTTCCTGAGTGAGACTAGTTTGTCCGTAGAGGTGTCTTTGAGGACTGATCATACAAATTCCCATCTGCAGGATTTGACGGATTGGAGAGTCCTTGGAATATGACCCACAGAAGTTCAGAGACTTTTACTACAATACCCAGCAGCAGCCACTGGGCAGGGACATCTCAAGGTCATCAGAAAACTAACCTCTCACAACACAGAAGTAATTTAGTGATTGTAAGAGACCAACCCAAAGCATAAACTGAGCACCTAGACTGATGGATAGAGATTAATTACACCACCTCTCAACTCTACCATCCACCAGGATAAAAATTTATTGAACGTGGAATTATTCACATTGGGATTTGAGAGACATATTATGCTCACTGAAAAAAAAATGTCAGCTGTCTTAGCCACAGCTCCACACCTTCAGCTCCTTCAGAAATCATCTCTTGTGGAAGCACTGCTTCTCACACCTCACTCAATGCTGATTAAAAAGGAACAAAGGTAGAGAACAGACATCAAGTGATTTTCCAGACAGGGATAATAAGTATGTTCCTTCGCCTCCAACGATGTTTATCTATTTTGTCCAGACATCAAGGCATCTTCACAATGATTATGAAAGGTCTCAAAATGTAAATGTGGTATTAACAAGAAAATACACCAAAAATTCTGCATGGGTTTCATGCAGCTGCACCGTTCCTCCCAGGCCCAACTTCATTTGCTGTGATGGACCCTTCATGGAGTCAACCGCAAAGTACTCACCTGGGGATTCTGCACTATGCTCTTGCTTCTCTTCTCTCTCCTGGTACTGAAGTAAATGGGACCACAAAGCAGATTTCCCCTGAAAATTGAATATGTTATACGTAGCTTTAAATAAATCAGGCAAAAGAAAAGAGGCCAGTGAAGACAGTAAAATAAGGGGATAGCATTTGAGTGGGTCAAACGTTCACTAGTGACAATCAATCCTTCTCTCTTGAGCCATGAAACCTCAGAAAGAGGAGAGGACCATCCCACTGACCTAGCAGTCACACTACCCACCTTCTTTCTTTGTCCTCTCCCCAGGTTTCCCTTCTGAAGGTTGAAAGAGAAGAAACCAAACACCTATTTGACAACATCATTGCAATTTCCAGACATTCTTCTCAAATAATAATTAAAAAAAAATAAAAAAACAAAATCCAAACACATCATCCCCCAGAAAAATCCCAAAGACCCCAAAGTCCTCAAATCCTCACAATATATGAACCAGGAACTCTGAGCCCAAAGATATCTCCCACTTTATGTTGAAATGTCACCACTGAGTAGCAGCTTAAAAGGTAGAGATGACATTCAGTATTTGCTAGAGTACTGTACGCACAAAGTCCCGAGTTTCCAGTTACCAACCTGCTTGATCTGCAGACCATGGCTCCAGATTCTTTCTAGCAGATCACAAAGACTAGCAATCAACGTATTTTCCTCCAGACCGGTTATGTTGGCTTCTCCATGTCCCAGCTCAACTGCTTCATGGCCCATCTTCTCTACCAACATGCGTTTAGTCTATAATAAAAAATCCCCAGAGGTTTCTAAGAACATTATCCAACAAAGAGCAGAATTTATAGATGTGTTTACTTAAACATTTAATCTAGAGACCATACCTAATGTCCCAACCAGAGAAACTTCAAATCTCTTTACAAAGATTGTAAATTAAAAAGAATAATTAAAAAAAGCTTGCATGATTACTGCATACTGTCCTATTCCTATACCCTTTATCTGTTGTACTGTTCCTACACTATTGATCTATCACTAACCTGTATCAAAACTAGAGTACAGTGCTAGATGCATTTTCAGTCTTACTCAGTATCTGTTTTTCTTCTTGTTACAGCTATTAAAGTTTAAAACTCAGGTAATACAGTACACCACCAACTGCAATCGACACAAAGACACAGAAGGTGTATTTCCATGGTCATAAAAGCTTCTTTAGAAGCTTTTATTAGAAACTGCTATACTTCATTTGCTCTGCATAAACAACACACACAACAGTTGCAGATACTGAATGCTTCCCTTTTGACCGAGGGTCTCGAGCCTGTTAAATTTAAGCTACATTTAAATATGAACAATTGAAGGAAATTCTTCCTAAGATGTCTGATCACCTTGATTCTCCTTCTTGTCCTGTTCGGTCTTTCTACCAACTTTGCATAAACAGAAGAGCGATAACACATTCCTTTCTTTTCTAGCAGTTGAAAAGTATCATAGAATCATAGAATCACAGAATGTCCTGAGTTGGAAGGGACCCACAAGGATCACCAAGTCCAAGTCCTGTCCCTGCATAGGACAACCCCAAGATGCACACCATGTGTCTGAGGGCGTTGCCCAAGTGCTTCTTGAATGTTGTCAGGCTTGGCGCTGTGACTGCTTGCCTGCGCAGCCTGCTCCAGTGCTCCACCACCCTCTGCGTGAAGAACCTCTTCCTAATATCCAACATAAACTTCCCCTGGCACATCTTCCTGCTGTTCCCTTGGGTCCTAACAAAATAGAGCACTAAAGGGATAACCACCCTGCTACAGTCCGGCATACCAACAGACCGACACCATTCCAGCTGTGAAGGACTTCCAGGACACCATCTGCAAATGCTATTAATCTCAGTGTAAGCAAGTGGCAAGCACTTGGGGAGGACCTACCTTCATGCGACATTCCTTCAGCAACCCTTCCACAAATTTCCAGTTGGTCTGCGCAATCACAGCTGGAGAGAGGTCTGAGAGTTTGGGCTGCCTTAAATTTTTTCCTAAACTCCTCGCCTCCTGCATGTATTTCTAAAAATAAACAGAATAATTTTAGATATTACAAGTCAGAGGGACTCTTCTCATCCTAATCCTAGACAAGCAAATGCTGGTGAAAAGGAATGAGCTAGTGTTAATCTAGGAACAAAATCATGATTTGTCTGACGTTTAGGTGTCAGGCTGGAGAAGTGGAATGCTCCCTTTTGACAACAGAAAAAGCAAGATATTTTCCTGCATGGTACTGAAACAAGTCAACGTTAGCTACTGAACTGTGCTGTTAGCCACTAGCACAAAGTTAGCCACAGCAAGTGAATTAAAGTGCAATACCTTCATTCAGCAATAAAGTCAAAATACCAAGTAAAGTTTCTTTCCATTGTTATTTGATTCTCACTTAAAAAAAAAAAAAAAAAGCCATTTGTCTAATTTATGACCAGAGTACATGAATTGAAAAAAAAATGTTTGAAAAAAAAAACTACAAGAAGCAGAAATACACTTAGTGAAGGAGAAAGATTTCATCCATTACTTTTCATCTAGATAGTTTACGTGGGAGAAAAGAGACTTGATTTTATTCTCAGTTAACTTCTTAATTACAAGTGAAGCTTGTTTTAAACAAAACTGACATTTAGGATCATTCATGTTTTTACTATGGGGTGGTAATTGAGAAGTATGGACAAAAATTGGCATACTCTTTAAAAAAAAGATCCAAGCTATAATAAAAGACTTTTAAACCTTCCTGCTCCACTGCCTTCTTGTTCAGGGGTGGGGTGTTTTTTGTTTTGGGTTTTTTTTGTTAAGCCAAAAACCCCAAACCAATCAACAAGTCTCCTCTACCCCCAACATCAGGAAGAGTGCTACATGCTGAGCAAAGCCAAGAAGTTGACCACATTAGGTGTGTAAATGTGAAACCTATCAAAAAGTTGTCCAACCATTATACATAAAGTTTTTGTTAAAAAGAGTGAGATAATAGAATATTGCCAAATAAAAGCCTTGAAACACAGTGCTCGTAGCCTGGTGTGGGAATGCTCCATTTCCATAGTGTGTCTTTACCCAATTAATGCTGCCTCTTTGGGGATGGTATGTGACAATGACTGCTTTTCCCTCAGGAGAAGCAGATCACATCCCTCCAGCGACTTAGCCCTGCTGCTGGCTGGGCTTTCTGGGGAACTAAGGGGTCACTACGGCTGTTGCATCCTTAGAGCTTTTTGTCTGGGGAGAAAATAATTTATTTCTTAGAATCATAGAACGGTTTGGGTTGGAAGGGACCTTAAAGGTCATCTAAGTTCCAACCTCTCTGCCACGGGCAGGGACACCTTCCACTAGACCAGGAAAAGCAAAAGCAAACTCCACACACACTGAAGAGCTTTTTTTGGAGGGGGGGTGTTTGGTTTTGTTTGTTTTTCCCCCTAATGGGGAATACAATTTTTCTGACACAGTTGGATTTTTTCAATACAGACATTTGGACAAGAACCACTTAACATCAGTCCAACAGGTCAGACAGACAAGGATGTAGGGTTCTACCATGGAAAGCTGTGTTCAACAAATGTGCTCAGCTAGGTAATCACGGTTTCACTGATACTGTAAGGACTTAAATATAGTTGAAAAACTACATGTGGGAATAAAAAAAAAAAAATCACAGATGATGAAAGTGTGTTGTTCAGCATGCAATCTCACAAGTGGCTTCCATCCAACTCAGTGCAAAAATTAGAAATGAAAACAGTGAAAGAGTAATACAGGCAATATATAATTAGGAAATCTAGTATTTCTGTTTAAATGTAAAGGGATAAATAAAATGCAAAGTGCGGTTATATTCTGAAGAGTACAAAACATGGATAACCTTACTTTATTCACTTTATGTTTTGTTATTTTACTAAAATTAAAAAGAATAAATTATGAACACTTGTAAGTTCAAGAGAAGAACAAGGGTGGGATGAGAGAACCAATTGATTGCCCCGTGCCTGTTCATCAGCATCCACACACCACCACCCTCTTCCGCACTGGGATTTGACAACCCAGCAGTCAGAAAGCAATGCTTTTTGGCTTTGACACCCTAAGCTGAATTGCCAGGCGAGCAACGTGGGAAAAAAAAGGAAGCAAAATAAAATTCTTGTCTTTCAGCCTTGGAGCAGTCAGGTTTGCCAGGGAGCTGGCATGGAAGCCTTGAGCTGATTTCCAGCTACTTTTCCGATTATAACCACACTTCCAAGTGCTACAGGGATGTGCTCATACTCTACGAGAAAGGGAGAGGTTCGAGACGCAGTGAAGACAGTGGTTCCTCACGCTAACAACATCTCAAAAGCAGCTTTCAACAAGAAAAACTAAAACATACCAGGCAGCATTCAGAGAAGGATTTTTTAGGAGGCCGTGCAGGAGGGGGTGGTCCCTGATCCCACTCCCAGAAGGCCATTGAGTTCTGACGAAGCAAAAGCTCCTCCGATGGCTAAGAGGAGGCAGATGCCCCAATGGCAGAATAACCAGAAAGAAAGAGGAGACAAAGCAAAAGAAGCATGCATATGATCCACAGCCAAAAAAAAAAAGAAAGTAAATATATGACAAAGTACCGTAAAGGCTCTGCTGAGATACACACACGAGGCTACCTTTAAAATATACTTGCAAAGCCACGTTAGCAAAAATAGTAACAAACATGTACAAGTGCTGTTTTGCTGTGTTTCCATGAAATATCATTCGAAGCTGCAGTTCAAGAGTCTACTCATCCATTTGAGTTCCTTCAGGGGGGCAATGCCAATGCCAGCCAACATTATTCAGCAAGATTTACCACAAAACAGCAGGAGTGTTTTATTTTTGCTAGTGACACACAAAAGAAGCACATGGACATCAATGGAAAAATATGGCAGAAAATATTTAATGAAGGATGAGAAACTGAAAAGATGGGAAAGAAATGCGTGTATGTGACTGACATTTACAAGATGAATGGGAGTTTCCAAGCTTTAGGCATAGAAAGGCCCCAAAGTCTTAACCTTTCAAATAAGCTTACTCATGTCAGGAATCTACGTAAGAGAGGGGAAAAAAATTCTTTTAAAAAAAGAAAAGAGTCCTGCCTCATTTGCTTCTACAGCGCTGACATTTATTCAAGGACTTGACTTTTCCAGAGACCTTCACCCTGGCCAGAGCTCAGCAGCTGCACCCAGGCAGGCGCCAGGACTCTGTTCTTTGCAAGCAGTCACACGACCAGGGTCTAAAGCAGCAAAGCCACCATTTTCCTGATTACAAAGGGTCTGTCTTATTCCAAAATAATAAAAGCATTTTATTTACGTTGCGTGCTTTGAAGTTGTACACTGTATAGAAGCATCTGTGACAAGCAGTGTCTAAATGGCTACAGAGACCCACACATTGTTTGCCTAAACCTCACCTCCTGGATCACAAGATCACGTCGCCGGCAGACGATGCCACCTACCTCCCTCAAATCATTGTCCAGCCCGATGTGTTCCGAGTGCTGCCGCAGGCGGTCTTTCCTCCGCTGCGCAGTGGTGCTGCGACTGGCCCAGCGGCTGGGGAGTCAGAGAGAGAGAGAAGACACGCATGAACAGAAAAAAAATCAGGAGGGAAAGCCTGGGTCAGGAGCCAGAGGACATCCGACGGGTCTGCAGCAGGAGAAGCGAAAGCACAACCTTGGACCTCGCAGGAGACATAGGCGCAAGCTGGTGCCTGACCTCCCCGTGAGAAACCACCTGGCAGGTGACAGGCCAGCACGCACCCAGGCGACAAAGGCCCTGATGGAAACGTGCCCGCTGCCTGCCAGGGTCTCCAGTGAGAGCCCCGTGCTACCCGAAACGCAGGTCGTGCCGCAGCATGGATGCCACCACTGGGTAAATCGCTGTACTGAGTTACCCAACGCCACCAGTGTTTGCTGCATTTGCTGAAGTTTGATAAAAACAGTGTGTGTAGGAACAAACAAAATACAATGATGTATTTTGAGTAGCAACTTCTAAGATTTTCCTCTTCTGTGAGAGGTGGTACTTCTCCTTCCTCCACTTTCTGTGGTACTTCCCAGAATTACTTCAGAGAAACTCCTCATTGCAATAGTAAATGCTGTGATACCAGATGCACAACAGTATTGATGTTCCTGGGATTAATCATGTTTCTGTCTTCACCATATCTTTTTTTTTGCATCATGTTTCTAAAGACCACAGAAAGCCTATATTTTTCCTACATGTTCATATATGCCCAGTTGCTCATCTGAAACTGTTGCCTGAAAGCAGCCACTTGGTAACCAGGTTTGAAACCGAACAATCTTAAAGCTCCCAAGTGTCCAAACTCCTTTATGTTAGATACTATAACAAAACACAAAACAAGATAATTCTGTCCCAAGGAATTTCTAGTCTGATTGTAGGGTTTATAATAATACCATAGCCTTCTCTCAAATCCTTGAAAACAAAAATGCTCAACTGGTGCAGAGAATAAAGAACTTAATACATTATTTATAAAAGAAAGCTGAAATAACATTGTGTAAAGCAACCAACATTAAAAATAAGTATCTTAATGCACATAAAGGCTATATCTTTAGAATGATACTACTTAATTACTGTGGTTGTGTTTATTAAAATTAAAAATATCTTTCAAATACAGTTAAAAAAAAAAAAGCCCTCAATGGTATAGCCTTTCAGTCACCTCCTGAAATCATCTGTTCTGCCCCTGTCCTGCACTCAGAAGTTAAAAAGCAAACCCAAGGTGAAGCAGAACAGAAAGCCTGCCCAGGGCAGTGTTCCCACTCCGATACCTGGTGGGATGTATGAATAAGGCTCTACCTATGGGAGGAAACTGCCTGGAAGCATTTGAAGGGATAACCTAAATCTGGAAGAAAGGGGGGAAAAAAAAAAAAAAAAGAAAGAAAAAGAAAAAAAACTCCCCAAGAAAACAACACCCCACACTCCCCAATCTCAGTACTTGAGCCAAAAGGACCCTTCAAAACCCATCTCCATCCCGGCATCCAGACCGAAGCATCCATGCTGGGCACCATGCCAGAACGACTGCTCTGAGATGGCTTTTTCTGCAGAAGCTGTGATCGACAGGGAGAGTCCCCGGGGATTTGGGTTCTCTGACTTTGATAGATCTATACAGAGGGAAAGCTAGAGATGCCCACATCAAAGACAGAAGTATGTGATTGGTGAGCCTCTCCACACGGGTGGTATTGGTGAGGACAGTGGTCTTCAGATTCCAAACCCATCTATTTCTGTGTGCATCCCAAACAGGAGCCGATACAAATAGGATCAGGGATCTGAAGGATTTACGCAAGGAGTTTCAGTTGGCAACACGTAGGTAGATGCATGCCTGGAGAAGAAAACCCTTGCACAGAGATGGACTTGGGTCCCGACATGTCCAGCAAGCCCTTGGGGATAAGTTGGAGGGGAATCTGACCCAAGAGAAGTGCAGGGATGCGACCCCTCGTAACCAAACCCTCCTCTTTCCAGATAGAAGGACTTTGCATACATGTACCTAACGATCTCCACCAAAACTTCCAGTGGGTCAACCAAAGATCAAATTTTGGCCCACCACACGGATAAAAAGGGAAAAAAGTCACAGGAACTAAGTTTTTTTATAGTCAAATCGAAGTCCCTTCTTGCCTCCCAAATAATGTCAAGAAAACAAGTACAAAGGAAGAAATAAACATCTGGGTCTGGCTCTGCATGTAATTATGGTTCAGCACCTCACCATCCCATATGACAAGAAATCTATTTTTAAAGCAATGTAGGTTCAAGCCTCTGATAACTAAACAAAACAGCCCAATAGGTGTTTTCACAGCAAACATTGATACCTTCTCAGAGGAATACATTACTGACATAAATGTCTTTGCACCTCCTCAGAAGTCTTAAAAATATACTGCCCATGAGTTTTATAAATCACCCCTTTTTTTTTTTTTTTTTTAGAAGTAACATCCAGAAGGGAAATAGGATCACAGAACGGTGGGGGTCAGAAGGGACCT
>JMFS01087263.1:0-14447 GCA_000699545.1 Podiceps cristatus
GTCCTGGCTGAAACCAGGACAGTGGGTTTAGATTGATTCCTGATTAGGACCAATCAGGATCTTTAATATTTAACTAGAATTTCTACCTTTTTTTTTTTTTTTTTTTTCCCCCCCTTAAATACAATGAAATTTGCATCAGATTATGCCCAGGCTTGTGCTTTTCAAGAAAAAATAGATGCTGATGATAATGCCAATCAAGGCTATTTGTAATTAACTTTCATTACACTGCTGCAATATTGTGTCTGAAGATGATGAAAAAAACCCTCTCAAGCATTCAAACACTGAAAGCTTAGAATATAAGCCTTGATCTGAAAGCCTGGTCTAAGCTAACGTTGACACAAGCGGAACGACTGGAATAGGTTTCAGTGGGATTGGGATCAGGCCCGTTATGATAAAGCCTGTCCCTGCTAGAGCTGCCTTCAGCATCCATTTTCACTGACGGTCCCACGCGTAACCCTTCGTTACCGGACGTGTCCTTAAGCAAGCTGCTCCAGCAAACCAGGGCAAACGTGATTTAGACTATCTTCTTCTGACATGCAGCTTCTCACGTGCAGCAGGTATCGCAGACCGCCTCAGAAGACTAGTGTCAACGTAGGGTGGAACAACAAACTCATCTCTAAAGATGGTTAATGGCCTAGTCCATGTAATTTTACTGTCTGCCCATCACAGTTGCCGACCAAGCTTCCTACTACACAGCCCAGAACATACTTGAAGCAATCAACTTCAATTGAAATGAGTGAAGCAGTAAACTGCTGAGACATTATCATTGATCCTTAATTAAAATGGACTACATGGAAAATAGTACTGGAGAAGGCTATTAAATTGAGAAACATAGAAACTAAAGCCCAGACCTTTGATGGCATTTAGATGCTGAACTCTCAGGTGAAACTTCTATCTTCCTACATGGCATCTTGTAGAATTCAAAAATGCTTTAAAAATATAATCTTTTGACATAACTGAAGCATTGTCCCATTATCTACATGACGCAGAAATCAGAAGCAAATTCCAGAGGTTCTGGACTCATATTGGTGTGAATGTGGCATTATTTCAATCCAATTTCAGCTAACTACTCTCATTGACGAAATTTGCCCACACTTACATCTGTGCAGAATCAGAGACCAGTTTTGAGGGGGTTTGGGGGGGTTTTTTGTTTGTTTTTTTAAACAACATTTTCTTCAAACATATTCTTTGACTACACATAACATTCCTTCTCTATTATCCAATGGTAAATGAAACAGCATCTCTGCTATTTGCATCCTTTTCAATAAAGGGCTTAAATTTTTCCTACACAGTTCTTTACATTGGTTGGAATATCACTGCTTTAATGAATAGAAGTTTTTGTGCCTGCAGATCCGAGTCTGGTCAGCAAATGTAGATATCAATAACTAGCTCATTTCCCTACAACCTGGACAATAAGCAGTAATTTTCTAGTGCCTGGGCTAAAAAAACACTGTATATATGCATATATATACACACACAATTTAAATGGAATATGGTAAATAACTGAAAAAATCTTGTTGGTTTTCTTTTTCTGCCGCTGTATTACAAGATGCACTGTATTACATAATCTTCTAACATCTTTCAGTACATGGTATTATTTTTTTCTTACTCTACATGCATCACCAGGCACTCTCTAGAGGATTATTACCAGTCAAAGCGGGTTTAAGATCTGCTCGCTCTTCCAACATCTTTCACCGGTAAAAAGCTGCGTCATCGTCTGACTTGTCCATCATGGCTCTATCCGCAGCATGTTTTCTCGGGGCTGGGGCTGGGGTTTTCAGTGCTTGATCCCTCCACAAGTTTTGGACCTGAGCTGACTTTGTTTTATTTGTCTTCCCTCCCCTCCCTGCACCACCCTGCACCTTCTCTTTGTTTTCCACCTAATTCACAGCAGTCTAGGAGCACTGCCCATCAGGTACTTCAACGCTACTTTCCGCCTCCTGGAAGGTTACAGAGAAGCAGCAGCATGCCTGTGCTAGTCTGCTGTGGCCAAAGGGGTACAAAGGAAATACAGGACTCTCTTCTCTAGCCTAAAGCATTGTAGATGTATGATTACAGGCTCCTATGTTGGGAAACACCCTTGGTTGATAATGTCATCTCATTTACAAGACAGATGACAACAATGCAGCTCGCATCCTTATATCAATTTGGGATGTAGGTGCCATTCCCCCCTAGAGACAGACCAACAAACGCTTATGCTCTTTTATTTGAAAACACCCATACTAATTTCAGAAGTCTGTCTACTGTGAGCACCAAGGCAGTGCCACCCTGCAAGGGGACTTGTACCACCCTTGGGAAAACAGAGGATGAAGTCCTAGGTCCTCCTGGGGCAGGGACCGCTGTGGTACCCAGCCCAGACGCCTTTTCTAAACACTGACCTCAGTCATCACACCAGACCTACGCACAAATTACTTCCAGGTTGCAAACCAAAAGAGAACAACAAAAACAACATTTCAAGACAAACACTGACGTGTTATGGGGGAAGCACAAGAAGAAATGCAGCGAGACAACCCCCTCCCCTCCAGAGAGACACTCCAACCCCACTAAGAGGGAACCACCAGCAGACGGCCTGTGGGGGAAGGTAGAACAGATTTCTGCTGGGATCAAAGCGGCCGAGAAGACCACTCTGGGACACCCTGTGCTTCTCACGCGGGGTGGCTGCACGGCAGCCTCCCAAAGCGCTACCTTGCCACTGGGATCGCTCGCCGCTCCTCCAGGAGCAGCCCTGGGGAATGGGTGGGATTTTGATCACCAGTTCTATGCTGCACATTTAGACTCAGTCATCCTTTATCCTTCTTTCTCTTGTGCTAAGTAATTAGTACATTTTTAATTCCTACAAATTTAAAAAGTAGTTTTGCCTTGTAGAGGTTTTTTCCCCCTCCAATAGTTACTTCCATTTTGAAAAAAAAAAAAAAAAAAAAAAAAAAACGGTATTTCAAAAGTTTCAAAAGCAGAACTCCACAGCAGCATGAAGGAAAAAGCTTACATTACTTCAGTTACTCTTGACAGCAAAAATGTTAAGACACACTACCCAGAACTGAGAAACATAATCCAGATTTAGTCACTGAAATAAAAAAGGATATTAACTGTCAGAGATGCTAAGCAGGATAGCATCATTTCTGGTCTAAATTTGCTCGCAGTTTCCTGTATAAACTAAGCTGACTTTCTCCACTGCTTGAATCCCATCTGCTCTGCTCCTCACAGCAAAGTCACGTTGCTTTTTGTGAGAAGTGTTTGTACAAAGATAACAAAAGGCCTCTGCTGAGATATGTTGCAATTTCCTAAGATGTGTATTGCCATTAGCTGCAGTACTTTAGCTCAGACAGAGAGATCTTTTCAAACTTTTATAATTTGTTATCCTGAACAACAAAATAAAGAGCTGAGTGACCCAAATGCCTCTTCCGAACGAGATATAGTGTGGGCTGCTGTTACAGCTTCTGTAATAGTAACTCCTTCACTTTGAAAGTAATTGTTTGGACACAAAACGCAGGAAGCCTGGACTCGCCGGGAAGGCGTGAGATGCGGTAGGAACTGCAGACAATCTATGGCAGCAGTTAGACCTTTACAGATCCTTCACTCTGAAAGTAATTGTTGTTTGGACACAAAACGCAGGAAGCCTGGACTCGCCGGGAAGGCGTGAGATGCGGTAGGAACTGCAGACAATCTATGGCAGCAGTTAGACCTTTACAGATAGCCTGGAAATGTGAGATCTGTAAATAAATCTGCTTGGCCAGATACGAAGAGGCTATCAGCATCAACTCGATTCCACAACGTCTTCTGCACCACAAAGGTGAACTCCTGTTTCCCCATTTCATTGCTTTTGTTGCCTGAAATAGAAGAAACCAAAGTGCTCTGAGGTTGCTTGCTGCCACCTGTCAATTTAAGAAAGAAAATACTAGGACGTGGCAACGCAGCAGCGTTAGGGCCATCCGGAGCTTTGTGCATTGGGCAAACCTATTTCTCCAGCTGCAGTTAGTGGATTATACGGGGTTTTTTGTTGTTTCACGGGTCACCTTTGTGAATGTAGCGAAGCTCAGAGGTGGCCTGAACACATCCTTAACTTACAGAATGGCAGGGATAGGGACTACTATTTTGACTTAGTGAAAGCAATGAAAGGAACACACACAGCAGCGTGGTAAATACAATAAACTGCCTTTTTATGCATGATAGAAAAGTATTTGATGAAATTTCTAAACTTATCTTGTAGAGTCCTGTCAGTAAGTTAATTTCTATTTTGGGTGCGTTTAGAGATGATATGAAGGAGGAAAGGGGTATATTATGATGGGTGCACTGCGCTTTTATGCTTTGCCCATTTCTAGACTTCATCTTGATTTTTCTCCTTAAATGCAACATCTGCAGAAGCCTTTGTTTACAGGCAACCCCACTGCTATTATACAGCTGTATATCAGCTTTGATATTATACATTAAGATATGGATTTTTTTTTTCTCAGGAGTGGACAACGAGTCTCTACATTAACATTTATTTAAATATCTACTGTGGATCAAAGCATCATCAAGTAGGGATTTAAAGCCTAAAGTAGTCACCTGATGAATAATTTAGACTCCTTGCATTGCTGATTAAGGACTCATTTTACTTAAGAAGGATTCTCTGAAGTTAAGTAGATGCAGACCTCCTCAGAGAAGAAGATTTTACACATCTTTAACTATCTAATTAAAAAAGCAAATGGTTTCATTTACTATTTTTACAAATTTATCTACTCTTTATTTTTACTTAGAGCAAATAAAGCTGTCAAGATTGGTCCTTTGTGGTCTCAAGAACATCAGTAAATAAAGCTGCTTCTCCTACATATTGTTAACATTAATATTTTCTTTGTGGCATCAAGCACATTAATCCAATTTTACTCTGCACAATCTTTTTTTTTTGAGAGAGAGAAGAATATAAATCAAGGTGGTAAATTCTTACTGCTTTGGGTTTAGTTGCGTTTTTGGTTTGGTTGGTTGGGTTTTTTGTTTGGGGGGAGGGTTATGTGAAACGTTAATTATTTTATTAGGAACACTAACTCCAGAAAACTTTGCTTTTAAAACCAGTTTATTTTGCATTTCAAGTGGTATAAGATGTTTGCACTTGTGTTCCATTTCTTCAAACAAGCAGAAACATCGTGTATTGTTTCAGACCAGTATTGCCAGCATTTTTTTCTGTCTTACAAAAGGCATGATCTGCAGATCCTGGCATGGATTTTTTTTTTTTCCTATGCATCGTATTTCCTAGTGGGACCACGTCACGCCCCTTGGGCAGTCAGGTCTAAGACTGCATGCTAAGAGCCAGGCTCATGAGAAGACCAGGCATCTGAAATGCAACTTTGGTGTGGCAGGAACAGAAATAACGTCTGATGTGTCAGCAAAAAAGATCTTGTCACCTATTCAAAACAGCTTCTGATTTCAGTGACAACCTCCAGAACAGAACCTCCTAATGCAAAGAGCACGGGTTTAGCCATGTGACCAAAAGCACACTTTACATTTAGAAAGCATTATAGCTAAGAAAGCTTAAAATCTGCAGTGCCTCAAGAGATTCCTGAGGTTATGCCTCCATGTCAAAGCAAACAACAAAACGGAGACCATCCGGTGTCATGATGACTAAATCCAGCAAATGGCACATGGAGCAGCTGATGCAAAGGGCCTGACGTCCACAATATCCGCGTTTTAGGGAGTTACCTCAGCTGAGCTCCAGCCTGGCACCCTCACCAGACGGCCCCTTTGGGGCTGGGGTGCATCAGGTGTGCTCTGAGATACAAACCCAGCACAGCGATAGGGACAGCTGAGAGACTCACCTCAAAAGTACGTACCGGCTCCAACCTAAACCACAGGGAGAGTTTCCCATTGGATCTGCTTAAACACTCTTCTACAGTCCAGTTGCTTCCAGCAAACACGCTGAATTATACTAGTGTCAGCCACAGGATCATTCCAGCACAGCTATTAAACTGTCTTTAATTCTAGAATAAGCTTCAGATACAGGGCACGTCCAAACATTCCAGACCTTTTCTGATTAAGGGCAAAACTCTGGTACACACTTTTCAGAACTGCTGTTACTCTAAAATCTTTTCATTTACTCAATACACAGAACAATCAAAAGACAAATTTAGTCATTTCTCCCAGCTATCTAGACAACTCAAAAGAAAAATACATTCTGGAAGGGAAGATAGACTTTCATTTTCTTTATCTATGTATATGAACACATCAGAAAAACATAAAGAGATAATGGAAAAATCAAATAGAAGAATAAACAAGCTGTTTCAATCTAATGTTTGATTTTTGTAAAAGTAGTCATTAAAATTTCAATCCTATTTAAAATTTTCTACAATTATATTAAAACCAAGGCATTTCCATACTGTAATTAGATGTATACCATGGGGCTACGATCAGACTTGTTATCGGCAGTGAATTGCACTTCCAGTAAAGAAAACAAGTTTTAGTGACACGGAAGAAAGGCCATACAATGCATTTTCATACATTCATATTGTGATTTTTTTTTTTTCCCATTAGCATGTGGTTAAAGCTTGAAATTTGCAGCCAAACAGAAATTTCCCAAGGAAATTATCTTAGCTGGAAAATTCTGATTTACAAAAATATTTTATAAAGGCAGAATCAATGCTGAGAGGAAATGAGACTGTTTTTTCCACAGGACAAGACCCAGCCTTTTCAAACGCGGGTGCTGGAGGCAGACTCACCCATCCCCATGCCGTTTGTCCATCTCGGACTGCTGCTGATGGCCAGCTGCATCACCCCCACGCTACCTCCTCACGGCCTGGCTGCTCTCTGAACTATCCCCACACTTTCACTTTGCAAACCACCCTGACTCCATAAGACCCTCAGATCTTCTTTTGTCTAGCATGGATTTAATGTCTGAGAAAGTTTCTTTGCCTAAGATTTTTTTCCCATCTATGAGATGGTTACTCTCAGTGGGATCTAACAGGTACCCAGCTATTTGTAAAATCAGAGTAGTTAAGTGACTACACCCATGGCCACCGCACAAGGAATCCAGCTCTCCTTGTACTGGAAAATAGGGATTTTAAACTGCACTCTGGCTGGCATCCTGGGCTGCAGGTTAAACATAAAGCTGATTTGGTTTGTTTGTTTATTTTTTTTTCCCCTCAATTCTGCCAATAAATGGATGTGTCATCTTTGTCAAATCAGTTTATTAGTAGCACGGAGATAAAAATGCTTCGCTAGCTGTTGCAGAAATGCCTGCTAGAGACAAGAGCACATTTTTATTCTGACTGTAGACTGCAACCCCATGCTGTGAGCACAACCTGATGAATGCGAGACTATAGAAACTATGACTGGACAAATAATATGGTGAGCCCAGAGAGGAGAAGAAACACCACCAAGAAAACCCACAAAGATTAAGCACTTAGACTGTAAACCAAGGTTTTATAAATAAGCATTGAATGAGAGAAAAAAAGACCAAGAGAGGATATTTGAACTTCAAACAGCTACTAGTATTCCAGGTTTTTTCCCCATACTGTTATGGTGTTATTTAAAAAAACACAGGGCATCTATTTTAGGAAATTAGTTTTATTTATGATGTGTTGAAACCTGAGGAGAAAAATATCTATTGATTTTCACTGTAGCCAGAAACTCAGAAACAAATCAAGGTGAAGTGACAAAGCTAATAAGAGGGCGAGCCATCACAACAAAGTACAACGGAGCTATTTACCCAGGTCCTTGAAGCAGCTCATTGCAACAAGGCTGCGCTGCACAGTCAGCGTCAGCTGAGGATTTTTCCAGTCAAACTACTTGGCTAACACAGGTGAACAAAAGCTTACCTTGTAGTCAGATGCCTCAAGAGCCACAAACTGAACTTCTGTTAATGGATTTTGCTAAATCCAGTGATAAAACCAGATCTTAATTCTGATATATCTAACAGAAAAATTCTGCCTACTTTCAGGATGTCAGGCCCCTGAAGCATAATGTCAGAAAATCGCTTCCAGTTCTCCAAACTTCCCTCTCCCCCCTTTGCAGAATTGAGAAAAGATTATGGCTGAGTTTCTGATGCCTGTGGATATC
Source organism: Podiceps cristatus (assembly GCA_000699545.1). Taxonomy (NCBI): domain Eukaryota; kingdom Metazoa; phylum Chordata; class Aves; order Podicipediformes; family Podicipedidae; genus Podiceps; species Podiceps cristatus. Next base: position 8,026 of record JMFS01087263.1, read on the forward strand.
ACATATTTTACTAGTTCCAAAATTTTGGGGAAATATATCCTTAAGACATGCACTGTATTTGTCTTAAGAAACTGTAAATTCTGCACAGTTTTCTAGCAGTCTTAACTCAGGAGCCCTTAAAAATCACTTTTCATCAATAGGTGGCTAAATGGTCGACAGAGGAGAACGATCTTTGCTTTCAGGAAAGAGAAAGTGAAGGAGAGTATCGATATGAAAAGAACCTGGTTCTCCTGAGTCCAGTATTTTTAACAGTCCTACAGTTTTTTCCCTTTGATCGCTGCTTTTTGGAACAAGTATAATGCTTCAAAAGAGCAGCAAGGTGTGGTCATCTGTTGAGAAATAACAGTAAAGTATCATCCAGGACATTATACAGTATTGACTGGATTCCAACCTGTCGGATACCCATATATCTATTTTCCATACAATGTAGTAACATCCCCGAAGCTGCAATTATATTATAAAATATTCTCACAGACCTTTGTGCCACAAAATAATTCATTTCAGCTCCAAGTCAAATTGATTTCATAACTACCAGCACCAGCTCAGTCACATGCTCCTGTGCTTTTCTGGATCAGGATCATCTCAACTACTCCTCTGGAGCATTTTATATCAAATTCTAATGCCTAGGCTTGCAAACAGGAGATCTTAACTAGGTGCAGAGGAATTTTCTCCATGTGAAAACCTCATTCTAAGGGTCTACGGCAACAAACCACAAATCAGTCAAATTATTTTGCAAGTAATCTGGAAAAAAAACAACCCACATGAAAAACAAACACAAAAAACCACACACACACACACAAAAAAAAAAAAAAAAAAAAAAAAAAGATAAGAAAACCAACCAACCAAAACCACCAAACAATTTGTGGACAGCAAGAAGATTACGTATATATTTATATATATATGCACTTGAATCTTATTCACTACAAGTTATCACTCTAGTCCTGCTCTAATTGCCTTTTTTTATAGAAAATAGCAAATGAGCTGTTCCTGCTGTCTGCTCTGCAGGGCCAGACTGGCCGAAGAACAACAAGCCGGCCTCCTCTCTTCTTAACACGATCATCAGCATTGCCAATGCTTCTGCCACGGCCCTTATCACCATCGTTAATCCATAATGCCAAAGGTCTAGGGATTGATTCCTAGATTCAGGTGAAGCTCACAGCTAAAATACAATGTCATATTTTTTGTGCTGTAATTCAATAGATATTGTCTGGGAATCAGTGAGAGGGAATAAATGTGAAATGCTGAAGCAATGCTTTCCTTTGGAGACTCACTCTTCAGACAAGCTCCACATGGAGCGGGTTTTCATTTATCATAATGAAAAATGGCAGATCATTAACATTAACATGTCTCTAAAAACTCAAGGTGCACACTCCTGTAAAGACGTGATGAATTAAGGGCCCAGCTACTCGCCCTACGTTCGCAGGTCAGCCAGCCAACCAAACGAAAAGCCCCTTTAACCAGCCGGCGCTGCACAGATCCTGCTCTGAATAGTCTGGAGGGAACGTCAGTGAGCCCCAAACCTGAGCACTGAGCAACAAAAAGACCTCAGACCAGAAACCGGTTTCATCTTCTCTACAGCGAGTGAGCCAAAGACTAGCACTCATAGGGAATATCCTTCATCCATCTCCCTTTTTTTTGTTTTCCCAACCCATTTCAGGCAGAGCCAAGAATTTATCCCACTCAGTCCACTTCACTCTGATTCGCTTTTTTTTGGAAGCAATAAATCACGAAGGTGCTTTGCAATTCCCTCATAAAATTTAATCAAACGTGCAATGTCCTTTTATTGGAAGCATAGTCAGAAATATTGTCCATTAAATTAATATAGGAAGAAACATTTCAAAGGCTGTTCTCAATCCCCAGAACCATTCATTCATAATATAATATGCTGCTTTCAATAGAAGTTAGAAGTAGTAAATTGGAAATAGAGGACTGAGCCTGGAAGCCTTGGAGGGGGTGGGGGGAGTAGGGGAATACAACTGAAAACCTTTTAAATTTGTTAAATTTCAGACCCATCAGGCTGACACATTACTTGAATGCTTGCCTGCAAATCAGCGGATTGTTTTAACCGTCAGCCACATTAGTCTGCCATGCTCCGACGCGTGCACTGATGTTTCAAATGCCGCCGAGACCCGTGAGCAAAGACGGCTGCATTTTATTCCCAGTTCTGCCAGAGACCCCCTATGCAAGGCCCCGCGGGATGCCTCACCCGCCTCGGCCGCGCTCTTCCCACCGGCAAAATGCTGCTCCTCACCATCCTCCGGCTCCCCGGGCAGTGACCCAGAGAACGCCAACGGTTTGCAAAGTTGTCAGAGATGCACAAAGAAATGCACGTCTATGGTGCACAAATGGGTCTTTTACATTTGAGAGCAGACATCGGGGGTGGGTGGGGAGTCTTTTTTCTTCTGATGGATGAATATAAGAGATACAGAGAAAATTAAAGTGTATATTGAGTCACGTCTTACATGTCTGAGAGCGACCACATAAATATCAATGTTTTTCCGAAGATGCCAACCCATTTAGACACATTTTTTCAGGTGCTGGTTATTTATGAACGGTTGCTCCCAAATACTTGTTGTCAAGATACTAATGCCAAAATTGGGAAAGCTGTTATAGGTATTCTGAAACATCTAGCTTGTTCCATTATCTCCAATTTATACAACACTTTCATTGCAAAACTGCATAGTTGAATTATTCTCTATAAAGCATACAAGATTTATTCAAGTTTGAAATGCTAGCTGCCTGGCTTGAGCACTTTCTTAGTTGCTCCAACTACTGCAGATATTTACTTGCACCAGCCCACAGAGGTACAATTGTACCACGACTGGCACAGGGCTCATTGTAATAATTGGAAAAACTTGGGTTTTGACTTCACGGGGCTACGGCGAGACCTCGGGCTCCTTTGCATCTTCACTGCTGTAGGCTTGAGGTTTTATTTCCTTTCTCCTTCAGATTCCGCGCTTCATCCTGCAGTGGTGGAGCAGGCAGGGCAGCGATCCCAAATCCGCGTCTCCTTCTCTGCCTCTCTCAGCTTTCACACCGGAGAGCCGGGACGAGCATGAGCAACTTCAGACGCAGAACATTGCGGCTCTCCGTCTACAGCGAGGTTAACGCCGAGTAGCTGCCTGCAGCTCCCAGGAGTGCCTCTCCGGTGTTTGCAGCAATGCTCTGTACAATCTTTGCATTAATTTCTCAGCGGTTCTCAGTGCACTGTAAATGTAGCTGCACTTCGGTTTTTATTAGGCCAACACAGCTGTTGCTCCAGTACTTGTCTGCGGGCTTGTCACAAGGGAGAAAACTTTTTCAAGTCAAAGAGTTTGAAGATTACAAAGTCTCAAGACAAGAAGAAATGGCTCTTTTGCTTGTGTTTTTCTACAGTTCTCAAAGCTTTTTTCTTTTTCTTTTTTTTTTTTTTTTTTTAACTAGACACAGAAATACCTCAATTTTCTTTAGTTTCCAGAGAAATAAAGACCTCTGATCAATACATATTTTGCACGCTCTATGTTCAATCTCTCCTCCACACTTAGTTCAGAGCACTTTTTAATTTTATTTTTCGTTTTAAGCAGTGTGACTTCAGTTATAAAGAACAAATGTGTTCATGTAAAAAAAAAATTAAAATATTTAACTATTTAATGACCAAGGGACCAAACCAACATATGTAATATTACCTATCTTTCTCAGTGAAAATCTCTTGAATTTCTCCTTCATCTCCATGCTATAAAAATTTGTCCATTCTAAAGCTGGTGTTTTGTCTTTACAACTGGACTGGACATCCTAGAGCTGCTTGTACTGCTGCCTTGTTCCAGAGAGTAATCTTTGTGGGGGTTTTTTATGCTCAGTAGAAGGATACTGTTATTACATATCTGTTTCTACTTCCACTTCTTTTACTGAATCCAGGCATTGGACTGAAAAATTCCAATTATGCTTGGTAATCTAGGTGGCATTCTTTCCTGTAGGGTAATTTCAGACTTCTTGTTCCAGGGAAGGTCTTACTGGGAAATACAACCAGGACTCTCTGCACAAGCTTGTAGCTTTTCAGTATCAACAGCTCTAGCATCTTTTTCTAGAACTAGTTTCACCTCATCATCATAAGTTATGGTTGAAATAAGAATGCTGAGCGATGAAATAGAGGCACATTTGAGATAGAATATAGATATAAGTCACAAAGGCCTGAATCACTGCAGCATTTGCTAGCAATTTCTACAGTGTTTTTTCGAATAGCAGCTAGTTTTCTGACATTTGTTCAGAACTATTCAGTTCTGAACAATTAATTAAATCAAATTAAAAATAATAGGTATAGTCCAAATAGGGCCCATTCTTATCAAAGTGAATCCTAATTTTCTTGAAGACCTGAACTTTCCCTTCTCTCCTACCATCTGAAATAACCATAATACCAGATCTGAAGTAAATGTATTAAAAAAATAGACAAAAAATTAATCCTATGTTATTCCTATTCCTGATACTGTGTATAAACTCAGGCAGTAGTATATATGAACATTAATTGGATGTGTCCTCCAAGAAAATAGCTGTGTATACCACAAGTCTCAACAGTCCTTGAAATACCAAATCTTCTATCGGATGATTTGCTTCAACAGGATTTACAAAGAAAAGATACCAGTATAGAATATAGATATTCTATACCAGTATTAGTAAAGTTATTATGTGATTTTTTTGAATATTCATAAATATTTTTGCAACATTTTTGCCAGAAACAGTATTGACCTCATCTTGTCTTTATTTATCAGAGTGCTTCAATTAATAAAAGGTTTGCAGTTTCTGCAATTTGGTCTTCCAAGAATGTCTAAACAGAATCAGGCATGCCTAATTAATATTTAAAATGTCAGCAAAATTACAAAAATATTACTTCATTTAGATATTGCTGAGACAGAATTTTCATCTCTAATCTTAAAATTATCTATTTGGTTCTCAAAAATGCCCAGATGCTCATAATTTCTCCTAGAAAAGCCTCTCTTATTCCTAAAATATTCTTTGGGGCAGAACAAATTCTAAACCTGCTCTGAGCTCCCTCTTTGAGGGGGGTTTCACTGCCAAGACCCTTTCTTTGCTGAACTGCTTTGGTTTAATTACAACTATTTTTGCTGACAGTAATAGTAAGAAGAAATAAGTGGGATGGAAAATTTTGGTTATAAGTCAAGACAGCTGATCCCAGCTCCACTGTGCAAGGGGACTAGTCCAGCTACCTTCCCTTCCTATGGCCCTACTCACCTCCAATTTGTTGTGCAAGTTGCAGAACAGAAACCTCTTGAACCGTTGTGTAAAGAATTTTAATTAAAAAAATAGGAAACAAGATTATTCATTCAGTTTTTTCTGCTGAAAGCTATTTTCTTTTTTAGAACTAGAATGGGGTTCCAGAAAGACAAAAGTACATCTTGTTCTTCCTCTGATTATAAGAGCACATTTAATTGAATTTCAATCATTTCGAAGTAGATAAAGCTGACCCTTATGCTCAGCACAGTGTGTTTCAAAAGAGACATGAATAAAGATTAGGTGACTGTGAGGATTTCTCCATCAGCTGCTCTTCAGTAACGTTTTAAGAGAACATAACGCTAATGTCAGTTTAAGTTGGTTATCATTATCAATATGGTTCACCTAAAAGTTAAGTCTGTTTACTGAAACCTCAAAACTACAAATTCATCTACTTGCCATTGCTGATTCTTCCAAACATATGAAGCGTTTTAATGTTTTTCTTTATGTAACTTACATTCTCAAAGTAATTTTATTAAGAGTTTTCAGCTTGAAATATGATCACAAGCACACCTGCTCTAACTTTGTACTTTCGTATTTTGTAAAAATATACTTTACCGCAATTTAATGACAGTACAGATATTTTAATGCATTAAATGTGTGAAGGGGTTTGTATTTTACTTTCTTAGCATAAGAGTGGCCTAGTAACCTATTTCAAGTAGTGCCCACGACTATGCATAGGGAGAAAGTATATACAAGAAATTTTTTTTATTTAAAAAAGTTTTAAGCAAAAGTTGTTAAGTAGAACAGACTGACCCATTCTATTTTCTTGAGAAAGAAGCCCTGTTTTTGTCTCGTAATGATCCTATATCAAAGTGTCACACTTCATTAGAAATAGAAGATGACATTTTGAAGCCTAAACAGTAAAAAAGGTCAATCAGCAGCTTCCTTATTTTTAGAGAAAATAGAACATTTCAGTTATATTATTACTAATGTATAATGAAATCAGTCACTGATCGATACCCTGAACCAACTTCCTGGGCCCCAAAGAGCACACGCAGATTGGGGCCCAACATCTCTGCTGCCAGAGCAATCCAACCACTCCCAACAGTTACCTCTTAATCCTGCCTGCTCTTGATTTATCCAGACCCCTACAGTAGGCTCTTACACGGAAAAAAAAAAAAAGCCCCCAAAAAACAAACAAAAAACCCACACGGGGG